>JAQFYZ010004708.1:0-10606 GCA_034695085.1 Cylindroiulus punctatus | reverse complement strand
CTGTCCGGGAATTGAACCCGGGACCTCTCGCACCCGAAGCGAGAATCATACCCCTAGACCAACAGGCCAACAACACTTACATTACGGTGAAATCAAAAATGCCAAATCGGATTTAACGATCAGGTCTCAATTTCATCAGAATGAGGAATGTGAGGAGTTGATTAGTCTGAGGGATAGCTGTAAGAAGTTGAGATGTCATGTTTTTACCCAAGCATGATTCAATATGCCCCATGACATGGAAACCGCAGTTTCATCAACTCTTCATTTTTGTCCAAGTTAGACAGGAATATCTCAGGAAGTGACCGGAAGTGATGGGACTCTAGCTTACTTTTGAGCATGACTTTGCCGAAGACGGAAGCGTCCCTCTCGACGGTACTGCAGTTCCACCTCTGCTGTTGGAACTGGTGTTGGCACTCGGTGACCCCAGTACGAGCTCCTCGGCTGATACTGATCATCACGTCCGAGTTCTTCTGGCACAGATGGCGCTGGCGTCGGGCTAGGCCAGGGATATTGTCGCACATCACCCTGGTGCCCACGGCCGACAGTTGAAGCTGGCTGAGGAACCTGAAGAACGAGAAGGAAATGTGTAAAAATACGGAAGAAAATATTGAGATCAACATGTAATTAGTCGAAATTAGTTCGAAAATACATTCATAGTGTATTCAGAAAACCATGTTTAATTCACCTTACGCGATTTTTATATACTTTTAAAGAGATAAAAATATAGAAATTGAGAAAACTATATATTGAGACACTATACGTAATAATGGATTCCATCACTCCAGATTCAAAAAAGTCAGTTTTGTTAATTTCTATATTTTTGCAGTCAACTTTTTCTTAGAAATGTCATGGTGCTAGTAAAACAATTTCGCCTACGGCGTTACTAAATTAATGTACATGTTCGAGTGTATTGATTCGTTGGTGGACTCCAATTTCAAAGAATGATGCATCCGCTCGTGTACTGTATTAGCAGCCTCAATACCTATCTTTGCCTTTTTACTTTTTCGACAATTTCTATTATATGATGTACATGTAAGTATAGGCCTAGCGTTAGAAATAATTGAAAATACGCTTTTCCTGAAATCGACCAGCTCAAACGAGAAAGATATAACAGCAAAGGTAGAGCGTGTCATATATGGTCAATAATATTGAGCAATAATAAATAATCAGCAATACTGACACTTTGCTTAAATTTTTGTGATGTTTAAACTCCAGTTTTTCTCTCATTGCGCCTTTCTGCCATAGACACAATGAGGAAGTGATTTTCTCCTAATGACACGTGATCTGGCAGTGATTGCCTGCTATCAGATGCGGCCCAATGAAGAAATTACATTCTTAGCTTTATTTAGTTTAGGACAGGATATCAGCTTAGGATAAACATAAAAAGGATCAATTTCGACCACTATACAACATGTGTCCTACTATAAATGCATGTAGACGAGTATAGAGGTGCAATATACCTGTATAATGTACACATGTACATGTACATATTTTGTGCATATTTGGAGCGAAAATTAATGTACAGAACAATTCATGTAATCTCAAGTTAACGCGCATTTAAATAGCTTTTCAAATTTTTGAAATTATAATACGTCACAGCAAAGTTTTTCCATGTACATTTACAAGCTTTTTCTCAATTTCATCAATGTCATGTCAAATCGTGTCATCTATAAACATTATTTGAAAATGTACATGTATAAAGAACAGCTTTTTCCATACACCTATATACACATACTGTAGTCCAAAGAATTAAAATAATTCCGCACAAAACAGGGGGATTAATAATTTTACATTCATCTGCAACTTGTATATCTATCTCATAATTTCTATATAAATAATTCATAATTGGGTAACAGAAAGTTCGATGAATTTTAATTAAAATAGCGTTTTGACCTTGCGCAAAATCAAAATACAGAGAAAAAGGAATAGATGCGTGCTTGCTGTAAAAGCTATAAAATCCTAAAATTCCAGTCCGTCAATTTCACGGCTAAAAACATTCAGAAAGATTAAATGAGTCCCAAACGTTGGTTTTCAAAACTTAAAAAAAAATTATTTTAACTTATAAAAATCAGTAGTTTTAATTTGTAAGTTGATTCGTTAGGTTTTTATCATCGACTGCTTTGCTTTTGTCACATTTAGTTAACATTTAGTTATAACAAAAGCAAAACATTAAAGAATGGAATGTATACAAATATCAAGCAAATAAATTAGTAATTAATTAATAGCATTATTTCCTTAAATTAAAAGATTTTCCGAAATTTTTAAACCACCAATGCTCGGAGGAGTTTGTTGAATTTGCTTTGTGGATGAATGTGATATAAAGGTCAATTTCAAACTTCAAAGCTGGGGCCATGCAAATTAATTTCACAGAATTCACGGCGGTTTTAGGCTCGCCTTCATCTCAAAATACACGTACCCATAATTTCATGTACATGCAATTTATAACAATTTAATAACAATGAAAATTACTACCGGACAAGACATATAGGAAAATCACTTTCAGCAAATTCAACAAACCCATCTAAGCATGAAAAATCATGAAGTGGTGGTTTAAAAATTTGGGAAAATCTTTGAATTTACGGAAAACAATGCTAATTTATCTGCTCGAAATTTGCATACATTTCATTCTTTAATATTTTGCTATTGTTATAACAAAATATTAACTAAACATGACTTCGTGTATATTACAATAATTCAAAAAAGTCGAAAAGTGCCCTATGCAGAACAGAGGCCCTTTGGTCCCAAGGGGCTGGGGCTTGGGCTTGGGTCACTTACCACCAAGTGGACTCGACCCCTCCGAAACAGCTGAGGACGCAGACGAGCAGGGACAAAGTTTCGGAGCGCAGCATCAGAATCATAATCGCGATCACCAAAGGGCCTTTTCGCCAAAAAAATATCCTCAGCAAATGTCGCTTGTCCACGCACTGGTTTCGCTGGCAATTTCACTGTTTCCTGCAAGGGCACATGGCGCACTTATTCCCGCTCGCGTTAACCCGTTGCCGGACACTGGCTAGTTGAGCATCTGTCAGAAAGAGACTGATTGTTTTCCGTGTTCGCTGGAGCGAATAGTGCAATTGGATGTGGCCCCGCCCCCTTTATTAGAGGCGTCCATTGGCTGCCGGCCGCCCTTTGCGGACGGCCCCCGCCAGAGGGGGGCGCCCGCATCAAAGGGGCTCCTCTGGCATTGGCGGACCCAACGCCGTGCCCCTTAACCCCTGACACCCTAAGGGACAATGGGTACTGGGGCCCGTGAAGTGCTGCGCCAAAATGCGCTTCATTTAATCGGCCGTTAAAGCTGCGTGACATTGTAATCAGTGGTCAAATCTTGGAAAGATGATGCACAAATCACAGAAATGCATGCAATAATTACACGTAGTTACAAATTGAAATCGAATGTATTTGGGTTAAACTACCCCCCCCCCCCTCCCCCACCACATGGCACCTCAGGTGCTGACAGTGGGAGTATTAAAATGAATTGAATTGAATTGAAATCAGCATTTGTGCAGGATTTCCAAAGAGTGGTGAAGTTCCAGTAAATAGAAATGATGTTGGCAATAAAATGAATGTCAAGTCAATAAAACAAATTTTGTTGATGTCTATAATACTGAACGTAACAATGATTATGTTCAATTCAATTCAATTCAATTTAATACTCCCACTGTCAGCAACTGAGGTGCCATGTTGTGGGGGGTCAAGTCGTTATTGCCAAGTCAATAAATTAGCTGTTAATTTCAATAAATTACAAATTTTGTTGATGTATAATACTGAATGTAACAAGGATTATGTTCAATTCAATTCAATTCAATACTCCCACTGTCAGCACCTGGGGTGCTATGTGGTGGGGGGGGGGGAGTGAGAATAGTTTAGACCAAATAGATGTTACATTTGCAATACGGATATATAAAACAGATTTACAATACAAAAAATCTACAACTTGGAAAAAATACATACTTAAGGACACAACATGGAAAAAGTACATGTATATCCCTAAACTATGTTAAGGGCCAATGCTGATGGATCGATGCTCCATTCTGGATAATACCGACCCAACATGGCCAATAATACTGTCAATTTCAAGAAATACTGACAGTAACACTGGATTGATGCTCCAATCTGAACATTGAACATGCATGAGCCTATTTTTTGGATAACTTGCTGTCAGCATCGAATCTGGTCAATCATACTGATTAATAAGGTCAGCGTCAATATTTCGCCGCTGACAATAAGTTATCCAAAAATTCGGCTACTTGTCTGTAATCAGAATGCAACATCAATCCATCAGTATTCAGTATGATCAGTAAAACTTTAGGTATTTGTTGAAACTGGGCATATTAGTGACCAGCAAAATGTTTTTTTCGATATGTTTCAACCGTCAGTGTTCAACGTCAATCCTTTAGCAGCTTATGCCAATCCCTACAAACTCTTGGCCTAAGACGGTGACAGACAATTTCAAGAAATATAATTCTTCATGGTCTGCTACGTCTCAGAGTGCCCTTACACGATCAGTACTGTATATACTGTAATATTTCGATACTTCCAGTGTTATCCAAAAAATTCGGATAATCGTCATCGATTCATCCATACTATCACAAGGCATGACTGTCGGTATTTATTGCAATGGACAGAATTATTGACCCAGCAAATCGACCGGAAATGGTCAAAACGATTCCAGAGCTTCCTGCACTTCAAGAGCCAGTGCACAGGTGGAAATCCTTAGTGTTAAGCTACCGTCTGCACCAGTAATCCCCGAAATTTGGGCCAAACATAAAGATGTCCAGTGTTGTATCTGGGTGTGAAGTGACCGATTGAGAAGATCAAGAAACGCCGACTTGGCAGCTTCCATTCATCTTCACACGTTACGAAATGTTTACAAATTGCCGCCTTGATAAGGCAATCTTGGGGTTCTATGGGACCACTTGGGGCACATCCAAGACTGCCCCAAACTCGTTGGCCCCAAAGATTCCAGTTTGAATTCGCGGAAATCCGGGGTGTAAGAGTTTTCGGAATGGAACATGCCCAGATCAGTTTTATCGAATTTTCCTAAAACCTAACAAACAATATGACTGAAAGGATTTCAAATTTCTGTTTGACTCCAAGGAGCTCCAATATTCACTGAAATTGAAAGCGTGATCTGCAACATAAGTATTCCATATTTTTCTTTATTCTTATTCTATAATGTTTATTTAATATTTTGTGATTTTGGTTCCATTAATATCTGATTTTGAATTTGTTGTTTAAATTGATATCTGCAGATCCTTAAATCCTCTGGGGGATCCAACACCCAGAAACCCCATCCCATAGTTACGCCTATGTAAATAATGATGTCATCATTTGAGGGAATCATAAAAAAGTGATGACATCATACATTTTTTTGTGATAAAAATGATAAAAAAAAATCATTTTGCTTTCATTTTGCCTTCCTTATTTTGCTTTCATTTTGCCTTCCTTATTTTGCTTTCACTTTGCTTCCTTATTTTGCTTTCATTTTGCCTTCCTTATTTTGCTGTAACATTTCGTACATGGGTTAATTTACACCCCCACCACATGGCATCTTGAATGCTGGCTGGGTATATTAAACTGAATTGAAAACTGATAATCCGTTCAATTCTCAATTTATGCTCAAATTAAGTTTAAACAAGAAATGCGCAGTTCTTTCCCGCAAACACTGGGGAAAATCCCTCAAAAAATCGTTTAAGTTTTCATTTTAACTAGGAATTAATCCCACATTTTACACATTTTTTCTCAAAGTAGTTATAACTGACATCCCTACGTCCTAACCAGAGTGCCGAACTTTGGTGCACATGTAATGACATTTGATTCCAATTCAATTTCATTTGGATTTGTAAAACCATATTATTTCCGTTAAAATCAGACAAGTTTAAACCACTGCAAGCCCACCCTGCCCCTGTTCCTCGGTATTTTCACTCGAATTTTTTATTAATTAGTACCTGAGCGTTAATCTGAATAATCCATCCGAAGAGGAATCCCAGGATTACCCTTAATGCATTTTCTCGTTTTCGACCACGATTGGGTGGCCCGAGGAATTCAAGCCTAGCTGTTAAAAGCCAGCAAATCCCCTTGAAATCACAGTGTTTGCCATCGATCGTTCGCTAGATAATTGACCAATTAAGGCCGAAGAGGGAACAGATGAGAAATATCGCGCATCCCTCATAATTGCCCAAAACAGGTGAAGCGGCGAGGCGCCCTTTTGCGTTTCCACCGGTCAAGTCTGGTCAACTTGTAGGAGAACATCGAAAAATATGTCGGAAGTGGACGGTGCCAAATTTAAAATTGAGAAAAAAAGGCGCAAAAAATCGCCCGGAATCGAACCCAGGCCTCGCGAGAAACCATGTTTGCTGCTGCTAACGATTAGCTCAAGTTCAGTAAACAATTAAATTTGGTTTCGGGCAAGTTTAGCATCGTCTGCAATGGGTTATCCAAGAATATCCCATTAATATTCACAGGAAGTACAGGGTGATCATTAGGTCCTTACCCTTTTTAAAATTTTTTTTAAAAAGTTCGTGTTGCAATGAATAATTTTTGAAAGCACACGTTCGTATACAGGGAAAACTGCAAGATGGTCACTGATCTTCATGCAGTACTGATATCATGTCACCAAATCTCCCAGCAAAGACTGCAAACAACCTTGAGGTGTATACGCTATGACTGTTTCATTCCATCAAACATTCTGTCAATGCCTGAAGTAGGGAAGGTCAATTCGAAGGGGCAACTTACATGATCTACATGTACTTACACGTGCAGTAGATCTAGCGACTATTTATTGCAACATGTGAAGATATGCAATTTTTTTTTAAATTTAATTGTAGCAAAAACTACAAATGTTTGGAAGGATTTCTTTTCCATGGACCCTTAAAAATTATGAGTTCTACGAAGAAAAAAATATTGCAATTTTAATAAAAATGTTAAGAAGAAGATAAAATATTATATATGCAAAGTATGAGGGTAGAACTCCAAACTCGCCCTTAAAAAACAGGAAATTGGCTGGTAACAAAGTGCCAAAAATCGGCACATCAAAAGCTGAGGGCAATTTGCTTGTACTAACATGTCCAGGAAATCAATCAAAGGCGAAATTATATGAAATTTCATGACTTTCCATGATTTCCATGATCGGAAGACACTACTGCACAAATTACCATAAATCCTGGCATTCTTGCATGAAAACGTACTAGTGAACTCGATCATCAAATTGTCCCCAAAAACTACATGCATGTACATGTACATGTACATGTATATACCACTTATTATAGGCAAAAAAGAAAGAAATAGAAATTGTTGGATAAATACCAAAGTAAGCTTCCGTCCTGTGCAGCTCTTCATTGGTGGTTGGTTTTATTCCCTAATTTTATATCCATTTTTTCTTTTGTTCCTTTGAGTTATTTCCAGGCGTTTAAATCGTACTTAACATTTGCAACCAGTACCTGAAAAATTTGGGAAAGTTGTGACATCCCGGCATCCTGTTTCTATTCGTGGCTTCGACAACGACAACAACCTGAAGATGGCGTTGAAGTACCCAAGGTACTGCGCCACCTGCAGGCAACTGTATCGCGAGCCTGCCAGAACAACAGTTCTTATGGGATCATTATGCTAAAGAACAGCATGAAGAACAATGATAAAAACGAAAGAATTTCCATTGAAACGCCCGTAAAGGGGAAGCCATTTCCAAAATCATTCAGGATTCGAAGATTTCGGACGGTACATGCGTACACACTTAGGACACGATAGAATCTCGGCACATGATCGACGTTTCACGGCAATTTATTTCGTATTTTCCACTGATTTTTGTTTGTCTTGCCTGTGCAATACGGCGATAGTTACAAGCGTGGCGTTCCTCAAAAGCAGCAGCAATGGAAGTTTTCCACCCATAGATAATCCTTCATGGTTTCGGTGGCAATTTTAGCACGAGCGAGCGTCTCTCCGAGTACGGGCTGCAAAAGAAGCTTTTTTTTAAAAACTGGCTTTTCCACGGCGGCGGATGCTGCATTATCCCCACGGCGCAGTTATATCCGCGACAGTTGCTGTAAAAGATTGGTGGGCATCACAGCTTCCACCTTGTCCAGAATGTAGGTGAACGGTAGGTAAACCCAACTTATTACCTGCAAAAACGCAAGAAAAGCACATCAACATCAGCAAAGGACTCTGCATGGAGGACAGACAGACAAACGTTAACGTTATAGCTCATAAATAAGAAGTAAGAATAATAAAGCTGAATAATTGCTTTATGCTCGTAATGTGTGTGTAATCACTGGTATGTAATTATAGGTGCACTATAACACCTCCTACAGTAAATGCAAATGGCATACCCCCTTTGGAAAATTGGATAATTGTTTCATCATAGAATCGCAATTTCAGACCCCCTTACATCACTCAGCTTATCCTTCCAACAATGACGACATCATCAGCGAATGAATACATTACAGTTTAATGAAATATGTATGGAAATTAGATAGGCACAGTGCTTGGAATTCAAAATTCATGCTGCCAAGCAATTACAATATAATAATAATTATAATAATAATAATAAATATTATTACAATAATAACAAACACTTATAACAGGGTTCATACTCAAATTTACAAAATCATTTCCCTGACTTTCCCTGACAACCCAAGTAAATTTCCCTGAGTTATAAATCTTGTAGAAATTATTTTTAAACCTGCTCATGAGAAAAATATAATGTTTATTAATATCAACTTTAGGAAATGGTCAGCAGAAATCTCAAAATATTTAATAAACATGTAAAAAATTATTTTTTGGGTATGTTTTGGGATGGAATTTATTTTTCAATTTTATTTTGTTGAAAAAACTTATTTTCCCTGACTTTCCAGGTGCGTATGCTCCCTGTATAAGCATCCCGAAAGAAAGTACGAGTCCCAGGGCCCAAAAGCTTCACTTCTTCAAATCTCATCACCGGATGATCAAACCAATCAAAAGAATTTTTTCTACTTTAAAATTGGATGTGTAATCTGTTCCTGCATTGCAATGCATTTTCCGAAAACCCCTTTTCTTCAAATTCCCTGCTTTCCAGGTAGTTCGGTCCCCTGCCCCATCCCATTCCTGCGGCATTCTGGCTCCTATCTGGCCCAAGTGGATGGGCCCTTTCCCATCCGAGATGTTTCGGGGGATCCAGCTGTCTCATTTGCATACTGTTTCCGTCGCATAACGCCTCGGCCTCCACCCCCGAGGGCCGCTGACAAAGGCCGGGCCCCCCACTGCAAACAAGCTCAATGCAAGCTCGGTGGAAACACTGCCAAAGATCAAGTCCCCCTATTCAGCAGCAGGCCACAACTAGCCCGGGCCCACTCGAGGAGTTTTTTGCCGGTAGGAGGAGCCGCAGCTGCTTTTCTATGGACGAACAAGAACGTTGAAACGCCAACCCCCAACTAGCCCCATGAAATGAGCCTTGTTCCCCATTCATGGTGCCGTCCAACGAACATTATCCGGCTTTGCATCGCTCCTCCACAATCACAAAACACGAGCACAAAGGGCGGCCATGTTGGCCCCACACAAGCCCATCCAGCTCGGCTTCCAAATTTCAAGAGTTTTGACGTTTTAAGCGTCGCACGTGGGCCATGTTGCCAAAATAAGCAGAAAAAAAATGTGGCAAATTAGCATTTGGGAACGCAGTGTTCCCAGCCTTGGTTTTTTTTGGAGGTGGGGGGTTATGGGAACGATTCAATATATTACTATAGTATTTTCATTCACTGAACAAACTGGGGACAGCCAATCTGAGAGCTTCAGCTTAGATTTGGTTTTTCAGCCACATTCCCCGTGTGAAGCATGAATGGCATGCATAAATGCAAGAATGTCAAGATTAATTGCAAGCATTCTTTGTAATTCTATTGGCCGATTTGAATTCCCCAGTCCATTCTGTATGTGAACCGACTATAACACTATCGAAATATTCAGACCCCCTCCCCATATCATCAATTGGCATCATTACAACATCATTACACCCAAAAGCCACTCAAGGATTAGTCTCCTAATTCGCATCATCAGCCTCTACCATGTTTCCCCGAAAATAAGACCAAGTTTTGTATTAATTTTTGCTCCAACATGGGCATTAGGGCTTATTCTCGGGGTGTGTCTTATTTTTCAATGTACAACAATCATCAGTAGGCCCAAACAGTATGAAAACAGTTTAATAATGAAATGGAGTTTATGTTTCAAAGTACATCAGTTATAATGCTTACAGTACAAAGTTCATGTAACAACTGCAGGGAAAAAGCCAATTTTCTGCTTTTTGAAGCCTTCATTTTATTTTGCAGTTGTTCCATAAGCTATGTACTGTAAGCATTATAACAGATGTACTTTGAAACATGCACCAAACATGTTTAAAAAACGTGAATAAAAAAGAGATTTCTTTCCAAAATAGTGACCTTATTCTGTTTTCCCACGTGAATAAGATGGCGACTGAAAGTGGTTTGACCTTGAATCAAGTTGAGTGCTCCTCATACGTTTGAACCCCAGACCCAAATACATCAGATCCACAAGAAACCACCAGACAACTTCCCAAGTAACACAAGGACCAAAAAAGGACGTCCCGAACTGGTCCTATTGACGTCCTTTTTTTTGGGGACGTCCTCGG
>JAQFYZ010004707.1:0-10606 GCA_034695085.1 Cylindroiulus punctatus | reverse complement strand
AGAATTCTCCGGAAAATGGGTACGACCCCCCTACCACCTGGAATTTATTTGCTGACTGTAGGGTACTGAGTTGAATTGAATTGAATTGATATGCAACATGCAACCTGCCAATAGTCCAGCCCATGACGCCATCGTGGCTACCAGAGGGTTAAGAAACAAGCACTGAAAGAGCATATTTAATAAACAGGAGGCGGCTCAGACGAAAGCAGCGTGAGCTGAATTACGGTGGCGCCACTAAAAACACGGATCGAAATCCATCAATTCACCTGGATGATTCACGCATTTGGCCTCGATCGAAAGCGAGCACTCCAGCAATCTGCAAGAACCTAATGTACAGTGGCCATGACTCATTCATTCCCTTTACCTGAGTTGGAACAGGCATCGGACCCAATATGGCTCCCCTGACAATCCAGGCAACTTGAGTTGCAGCGCCACCAATTGGTAACTTCTCATCCTCCACAAAATCCAAATGGACCAGGCATTAATGATGTCTTCCAACATGTGTACATGCTGGAAAAAACGCCCAATATGTAACAGCACCCCTTCGATCCATACTCGGCAAATAGCCCTAGGTATACTGTATGCATGTACATTATACAGGGTTCATACTCAAATTTACAAAGTCATTTCTTTGACTTTCCCTGACTATCCCTGACCAATCCAAATAAATTTCCCTGACATCTTGCAAAAAGTGGACCGGTTTCTGCAAAAATTTTGCAAAAAATTGAAAAAATGAACTGGTATTTGCTAATTTTTTTGAAAAAAATGCAAAAAAATGAACTGGTATTTGCTAATTTTTTTGAAAAAAAAATGCAAAAAAATGAACCGATTTTGGAAAATTTTCGCAAAAACAAAATGCAAAAAAGTGAACCGGTTATTGCAAAACTTTTGCATAAAAATTCACCAGTTTCGCAAAAAAAATGGTTTTCACTGCTGCTAGGAGGATCGTGGCTGGATCCGCCCCTGGGCAAAGATCTCTGGACAAATGCTCAAACTTTTGCAAACTTTTTGCAAAAATTTTGAAAAAAAAAAGGAAAAAAACTGAATTGGTATTTGCAAAAAATTTTGCAAAAAAATGCAAAAAAATTATCCGATTTTTGAAAATTTTCACAAAAACAAATGCAAAAAAGTGAACCGGTTATTGCAAAAATTTTGCATAAAAATTCACCAGTTTCGCAAAAAAAAATGATTTTCACTGCTGCTAGGAGGACCGTGGCTGAATCCCCCCTGGGCAAAGATCCCCGGACAAATGCTCAAACTTTTGCAAACTTTTTGCAAAAATCTTGAAAAAAAAGGGAAAAAAACTGAATTGGTATTTGCAAAAAATTTTGCAAAAAAATTAACCGATTTTGGAATTTTTTTGCAAAAAAAATGGTTTTCACTGCTGCTAGGAGGACCGTGGCTGAATCCCCCCTGGGCAAAGATCCCCGGATTAATGTTCAAACTTTTGCAAACTTTTTGCAAAATTTTGAAAAAAAAAACTGAATTGGTATTTGCAAAGTTTTTTGCAAAAAAATGGTTTTCACTGCTGCTATTAGGGGCTCCACCCCTGGCCACGGACCCTCAGTCTAGACAAATGTTCCTGTTATGCCAATGGGCATGGGCCATGTGATTTTAGCGTGGACAAGAAGGGGAAAGCTAGTACATTTTTGGAAATCATTGAAAAACTGCACAATAAGCTAAGTTCTCTTTACATGGATTTCTCCAATATTTCAGGGAGAGGGGAGGTGTGGCAGACTATATAAATAACCTGACTGATTTACCAGAAAACATCATAGTTTTCCCTGACTTTCCAGGTGCGTATGAACCCTGACATACAATGGAAGTTAAAAATGCATCGCAATCATCATGAAGCTACTGTCGAGCAGTTAAGGCAAGTTTTCAAAAGAAATCAGAAAAAAGCAAGCTCCCATATTAGGACGACTTAGGTGTGGCTGCCTATGACACGAGTTTAATGCGTCCAAAAGCCGACAATACATAAGTGAGTGAATGAAGGCTTCTTCATCGGATCGATGGCGGGTCAAAATTTCCATGCTCAGACTACAAATTTTGACAGCCAAGACATCCTCAAAGCCATGCAAATCCGAATTGCGTTACGGTGAACGTCAATTACGCCACACATACACCGAATTTGATTAGTTGGGGAAACCAATCCTGGCAGCTTACTTTGCATTCAGATTGCCATTCGTGGACAGAATAGTGAACAAACAGACCAACTTTGATTCTTGGCGGCTGCAGTTACATTAATGTTATAAACGTGTCGAACAAGTAGTTGATGCAGGTATGGAAATATGCAAAAATAAAATAACGCATCATCAGGGTTCCCCCAAGATGAAATTTCCGACTTCCCTGACCCCCAACACCATCACCATCACTAAAATGCAGAAATATCACAAAGAATAAAATGGTTATGGATACGAATATAACACAGGGTTGCATATTCAACTCTTGACCGAGAAGAGACACAGGGTTCATACTCAAATTTACAAAGTCTTTTCCCTGACTTTCCCTGACCAACCCAAGAAATTTCCCTGACCTTTTGCAAAAAAGTGAACTGGTTTCTGCAAAAAATTTGCAAAAAAATAAAAAAAATGAACTGGTATTTGCTATTTTTTTTGGAAACAAATGCAAAAATATGATCCGATTTATGAAAATTTTTACAATAAAAAAAAAAAAATGCAAAAAATGCAAAAACGTGAACCGGTTATTGCAAAAATTTTGCATGAAAATTAACCAGTTTCGCAAAGAAAATGGTTTTCACTGCTGACTTTCCAGATGCGTATGAACCCTGTAACAGAAGATATAACAGCTTTTCCTATACGGACACAGCAAATTTAGATTTTAAAACTGTCGATTACATTATTAATTCCTTACACAACATTACTTTACATCTTGATTTTTGCGTTTTGTGTCAAGAAAAAATAAGCCTTCATTAAACTTCATTACCTTTACTTGAAAGTGCATTATAAGAACAAACTGCCCAAAGTTGCTCCATAGAAACTTTCTCACCATCCAACCACTCTTTGCTCGTTTACATGTGCACGCTGTCTATAAATTATTCACTCCATTATAAGCTTTAATAAATTCGTTTTGGGTGAATAATTTATGGAGATCCCTCCATTATTTTACACAACTCCTCGCGACGCTGCACCTTCCATTTTCACTACAGACTTTGACGCTTGCTCCGAGTGCACGTTGAGAAGCCGCTATTATCGTTACCCTGAATACAACTGTAACATGCTGCAACATGGCATGTACTATAAAATGGTTCAATCGCAACTGCAGTAGAACCTCTCTAAACTGATAACCTCCATAAGCTAATATCATTGGCCGGTCCCAGGCTCGTCCCCATGCTTGAACTAATAAACCTCTGTGATCCAATAATCATAAGATTTATTGGTCCCACAACTTTTCTTAACTAATATGCCCTACATAAAAGAAAGCAACGTACAAAATACCGTACATAAACACGTCTGAAGTAATCCTGAATGCCTTTCTGGACCATCTGGTATGTCCGATGAGTGCTCACACTTGCCTTCATCCACTGCAGTGCCAAGATAGTCATTGTTGTTGTCTGCCTGCTGCATTATCCGCTTTCTGAAGCAGTTCGGCCGCTGGATTGAGTCGTGGACATGGCCGACCTTGACCTTGTGCTCAGCTGCAAGCCATGGGACGAGCTCATTCTGTGTAAGGGCAGGGTGCTTCTGTTTGTGCTCACAAAGGGCAATGCGGACCTGGTCTGACGTCCTTGTGTATGAAGTGCGAGGCTGAGGCCTTTTGGTTGGCTGGTGTGGTTGTGGTTCGAGTTGTGGTCCCGAGTGTGCTTTGCCAGAGGGTGCAAACCCAATCTAATGTTTCCGGGGCAAAATCCCATTTCCTGGCATTGGCCACCAGCATGCATTCACCACTACATGTACAGTAAGATAAGTGAAGACTTAGTGGTGGGCACTGGTGGCCCATGACAGGATATCTCCTCCTTGATTAAAAAAACCCTTTAAATTAATGACCCTGCCTAAACCAATAACCTCTCTAAACTGATATGTAATGCACAGTCCCTGTAGTATTAGTTTAGACAGGTTCTACTGTATCACATTTCCTCATCGATTTCCCTCGAACTAGATGACGTCAAACAGCTAGCCCCCCTAGTGGGTGCGAATTCATTTTTTAATAAATTCACTAAGCCACCAGGATTTCCCATGCCAGACTTGAGAAATTCAGCTAATATCCACACCATATCCGCCTAATAGACAGTTTCCATCCAAATTCCTCCGCTCCATTAGCATGGGAGGCAATCCCTCATCGATGTCCTTGGTGGAATGCCAGAACGGAACAGACGTCACCGAAGGACTTACTTCCGGTCGACCAGTCCTGCCCAGCAATGCATTAAATATGAAACAGCATATGGACGATGGGCACAAATGGCATAATGGGTGGCCGATCAATGGAGGAGAATGCCTGGCTCGTTTATCCGCCTTAGCATAAGTGGCCATTAGCCGCAACAAATTACGTCCTCGGCGCAATTTCAAATTGTCCAACATAAATATTAGCCCCCCTCAAACGTCATAACTGGCGAAAGAATAGGAGCGGAACATTGGCTGATTGGATGAGTCATGGGCAGGCATCCATGTAATGGCATTGGGCACACCAGCGAGGACCACTTCCAGCAAACAGTCCTCAGATCCCATCGCCCAGATAGTCCAACAGCCCATTCCATCAAATCAATTACTAGTCGGCATCTGTAATGCCCACTGGGACATTTGGCAGAAGAGAAGCTGAGTTATCGACAAAACAAAGACCCCAAACACACTCAAATTATGCAGGGGTTGTGCATAAACGACGTCAGTAACGTCCATCGAACAGTCTACTTCATGACTCTACCATTAGTATCACTTTCTGCTCATGTATTTTCGAGCAGAATGGACAATCGTGACTGTCTACTCTCTTGGACGACATATTCCAGTATTACAGAAGATGTTACTACAGTAGAACCTGTCTAACTCAATACTGTGTAAACTTATAACCTCCATAACCTAATATCAGCGGCCGGTCCCGAGCTCGTCTTTATGCTACATTAATGTCCCTATTTAAGTCAATAACCTGTCTAAGCCGATACGTGATGCCCGGTCCCTACAGTATTGACTTAGACAGGTTCTACTGTAGTTCTATGTTTGACCTCTTATTTTGCTTTATGGGTGATAGATGGCAGGACCTGCCGTCTGAATGGGAATATAAGACTTACTGTCGTTAGCAAAATAAAGAATATCTGGCCAAAGACGAAATGTCTTTTAATTTTATATAGCGCAGGAACTTACTATCGATATAAACTTTGAATTAAAACATTTAGTTTCATTTGAAATTATCATATCTGTCCAAAATTATCAAAATTCAATTGCAAAAAATCCCTTTTATATACGCGGGCCCACACCGCCTTATGAAAGCAACAAGGTTTTCGCCTATTAAGACTTACATCTGGGTATGAAAGGCATATTATAGCGTGATCTGCAGCTGTCTATTCTCTTTTAGTGAAAACTATCAAAGTGATATGACGACAATATTAGGGCGATACACGGATATTCCATTAAGGCAATGACTGCTCAAGTCTGACATCCCCAGCATGGTTGCTCCGAAGAAAAACGATATAAACCAGTGATCCTAAAGTCAATAATAAAGCTAGCGTTTAACGAATAAATACGGGTTTAGCTACAGTATAGTCCCCGAAAGACGAAACGACTTTCATATTGAGTTCTTTCCAAGTTGATCACTCCGAAAAGCTAACTGGACAATTCAAATAAGCTTATTTTGAAAAATAGGAAGGCTCCAGAAGATAAACATTGACATTGCATGGCAGGAATGGTAAGCATCCATGTTGATGCTTCCATTAGACCGGCTGCAGACGAGCGGTGTTTCGACGCAGGGACGCAGCGTTTGTCCTAGGCAATAGTGTCAGAAAACACGAAACCCAAACCAGAATCGAAACTTAATATGTCATTCTGACATCATTTCGTCCTACCTACCCGGCAAGGAGTGGACTGAACCAGCTTTGATACCAGCACAAAGAATGTAGTCGTCCTCGAGCTGAAAGCACCAACAGTTAGTGCGACCTAACTAGGTCGACGTCATTCAGTTCGGTTTCCGTTTCGTCTCGAAGTTTTCTGACACTATTTTTGTCAATAGCCGCATGCACACGTGTGTGCGTCAGCCGGACTGCGGCCGCGGTGTGACAGCGTGTGTGTGTGTAATTGGGGGGCACAGTGCCTAAAAGGCAAAATGGTGCCCGAGCAGGAGCGTAGGATGCAGCTATAGATAGGATGTCAAAAAGGATGAGGGATGTCAAAAAGGATGAGGGATGTAAAAAAGGATGAGAGAAAGGTAGAAAACATAAATACATAGATCCTTCAACAAATGTTAGAGCAAGGAGACAAACGATACAACAGGGGGCAGAAGGGAAAGGAGGGGGCCAGTCGCCAGTTCCAAAGGAACGCCTTAAGTAAGCCAGTACGGGAGGTGTGACAGCGGTACCGCAACATCGTTGATTTGAAGTGGGTGTTCTGCTAGAACGCACGACCTGTAAGGCCATAGACTAAAGCGCCTTAGCTTACGCTTGCATTAAAGAAGGCAGGTAGAAGAAGCGCCATAATTATCCGTCTGCAAAACGCGCATTTATACACTGCACGTCTGCATTGGATAATGGATGCTGCGTCACCGTGCGTCCAACGCACCATAAAACAACGCTCGTCTGCAGCCAGGCTTATGTGTGTGTATGAGGCTTTAGGGCACAAGGCCTACAAGGCTAAATGGCGCCCGAACAGCGACGTAAACATAGCAACAGCGGCATTGCGAAACAACTGCGAGAAGGAAACAAGATGGAACTGGCAAACAAGCACGGCGAAGAAATCAAAGATGAGAAGGGACTGGGACGGTGGTGGCCGATTTGGAAGGGGAACTGACCTCAACATTCGTCCAAGGGCTGTGGAAACCACGAAAACCACAACGAAGTCAGCCGACCCGGGGAGCGAACCCCAGATCTCCCGAATGCAGGCAGAGACGATAACCAAATGAGCAATATGCTCGGTGGGCCAGCCTTATAATGCAACTTCTTGATGGCCCTTCACCATCGCAATGCAACGCTTCAAATACCTTCAAAAGCCACGTCTTATTTCAACGCAAGACAACGAGCTTCTTCAAGGAGGACGAAAACAGAGTTAATAATTCAGACGAGAAGCGAAGAAATCCAGAGAAGAGCAAAGACATTCCTCAGAAACCATCTCCGAACACGTCGTTTGCATAAAACACGAATTAGTGTAGTAATCCCAGGCAGACAGGAGCTAGATGACAGTTTAGGTCAAGTGCTTCGTGTCCTGTTTAGCATGAGACGCAGCAGGTCAAAGACGTGCATCTCATGCTGAATGGGACATTTTCTTCCAGTTCACATCATCTCGTGCAATTATGCAAAAATGTGCTAAATTGGGATTTACACCCAGGTCAGGGTTGCACTCGCCACTCCCAGTTTGCCAGCTATTGTGCAGGGTGTCAACAGATTTCAGTACATGCAATATCCAAGACTTTCCACGGTCTTAAATTTAAATTTTACCTAGTATTGCATATCGATGACATACAGTACTTGCAATACTTCAGGGTGGCGACCGATTTTTGAGATCCAATATTTAGGACTTTTTAAGGACTTTTTTAGATTAAATTTTAGGACTTTTTTGGAATTTAAAAGGTGACATTTTTAGTAGTAGTCAACAGCTTCCTATTGGTAAAAAGCTAGGGGTGGTCCTGTTACACACAAGTGTTGCCAAGGTCCTAAAGTCCAAAGGGCACAGTGTTTCCTGGAGACTAATCGCTTTTTTGACCTGGTTGCATGTTCCCCTATGATCTTTGCAGCGTTCATACTCAAATTTACAAAGTCATTTCCCTGACTATCCCTGACCAACTTAAGTAAATTTCTCTGACTTTTTGAAAAAAGTAAACCGGTACATTGCAAAAATTTTGCATAAAAATTAACCAGTTTCGCAAAAAAATGGTTTTCACTGCTGCGCAAGTTGAAGTGAAAAGTGAACACAATTTATACCAACGGAAACTGTCCGGCGATTTCTGCTATTATTTCATAAAATATCGCATTTAAATGAAGCTTTTACACCACTGCTCAGACAAATGTCCGGACAACAAATTTTGGGAAGTGCCACACATTTTTCTCAGGATTTCGGTCTTGACATGGCCCCAATGCACTTAGGTTAGGTTAGGTTAGGTTAGTGGATACATACCGGGTTAATACCTGTACACTGCAAGCGTTTAAGGCTCATCACAAGTGGCATCAAAATCCAAAGAGATTTTGAAATTGGCATCACTGCAGGCAATCGGCAGTTGTGCCAATTTCGAAATCCCTTCCAGATCCCCACATCGACTGCACTGAAGGTCAATGAGGCTAATGGTGAGCTTCACTTGTCAGGTGAGGCTAACATTTCACATTTTCTTTTTTCATATCCCTTCCATTTTTCATGCAAGACTACAGAAACATATGATAATTATAAATTAAAGTAAATATTTGAAATAAAAGTTCATATCTTTAGCTAGTTCCTGAACAATTTGCAAAAATAGACATTTCATTTTTAGAATTTTTTAACAATTTCAAAGTTGGAAAACCACAGAAAAATGCCATATGGTCATAAAGGTAACCAAGGTAACGAAGGTAAACAAATTTTTTCGTTTTTGATTAATATCATGTGCATTTACATAATTGCTCAATAGCATCAACTCTAAAACTCGAGTCCCTCTTTATGTTCACAAAAAATGGTTTTAATATTTTGCTCAGGAAATCAAAACTTATGTCTCGAATTTAATGGAGACTGTCCCCAAAGTCACAACGCCACTTGTGATGAGCCTTAATACATGTATTAAACGCTGAACCAAGTCGACTACTGTGTATCGAGCGACCAATTCCGAAACCGGGGAACAAATTGAAACGAGCAATTTTGTCAGCAAAAATCGTTACTTCCTCATGCACACCCAACCCGATGTGAATAAACACACGAGTTGGTGAATAGACTCATGACAGCAGTGAATGAATAAGAGTTTCGATTTTAACGAACCGAGTCCTCCGTTGTTTAAAGACAGTTGTTTGTGAGGGGAGCAGGTGGGTGGCAACAAACTCCCAATTCCCTCGCAGTTAACTTCTTACACTACGAAACGGTACGGAAGTGCGAAGAATGAAATCCATTGTTAACGGAACGAGTACTCACCTGAAATAAAAAAAAAACAAAAAACGAGATAAAAATAGATCGATAAATAAGAGGGAAGACGTGTAGCTCGAACAAAAGCGTCACTTTCTAAGCGAATCTTAATGAAATAATCCACCAATGCCTTGCTTAACAAATCAACAACAATTCAGCCTTAATTACGTTAGACACGCTGAAATTTAATCGAATCGATGCCCGAAGTTGTATGGGAAAAATACCACACTTCCTTAATTTTAATATCGAGAATTGGCATTGCTATTGTCGGATAAAATCGATAAAGCCTTTCAACTCCTATCGAAATAAGGACCACGAAGCAAATTTGGAAAGCAACAGCTTATGCAAATCAGACGCGAAATATTTTTCTGAGCAAAAAGTTGCGTATAAAAATTTAGTTCATTTTTAAAGTTGTAAGGAGTTTGGAGAAAACTTACACGTAATATTAAGGTGATATCGCTAATCAGAATTGCTATATGTATGTACGAAATTTGAAGGATATTTACAGGATTCATACTCTAATTTACAAAGTCATCTCCCTGACTTTCCCTGACCAACTCAAGTAAATTTCCTTGACTTAAAAATTGTGTAAAAATACAGGGTGTTTATTAAGCGTTTCCCATGTATGATGTAAAATTACTAGAACACTTTATTAGATGGAATAATCGCAATGTGACACCTTAAATGGCAGCCCATAAAATATCAGGACCTTGGTAAAAACAAAATGACTTTTTGTTTTTTACGTAGATGTAAAATCTTCAATGTACATCTCCAATGTGCTACAATTGATTCAAATGTTGTTACAATTTGATTTGTAATATTCGTGATTTAAATGTTTTTACATGTATCAGTTTATTCGTTTGAGAATAACCAAACTCGCGTTGCAGCTGGATACAGTATCTGTATTTTTTATTAGTACATTGCAAATATCGTCGTCTAGAAAAGAAATACTTTTGCTGGTTTTATAGTTTCGTAAACAATAGAAAATGTGCCATGAGCCAAAATGTAGCGCCACACACTCATATGGACAAGAAATGTATTTGGAAATACATTGGAAAATACCTTTGGATTGGCACTAAAATATGTATTGTATTATGCATTTCGAAATTGCAATATATATTGCAAAACACATGTAAATATATTGAAATATGTATTTCAAAATACATGTACATATCACAATATATTTCACTATACATTGCAAACACATTTCAATTCAAACAGCAGTTATGCAAATTTTGAGTAAAAATATTATTTTCACACAAAATTCACTGCACAATCCATTGACGAGTTACCTTGGTGAGGTCCATTTTGTGAAATTAATTTAAAATCTTATCTCAATTAAAGCTGAAATGCATTAAAATATAGCTCACCAT
>JAQFYZ010004706.1:0-10607 GCA_034695085.1 Cylindroiulus punctatus | reverse complement strand
ATTGGAAATTGAAATTTTAATTTTAATTGGAATTTGAATTGGAAATTGGAATTCGAATTGGAATTGGAGTTTGAATTATAATTGGCGTTTGAATTGGAATTGGAATCGAAATTCGAATTGGAAATTGAAATTTTAATTTTAATTGGAATTTGAATTGGAAATTGGAATTCGAATTGGAATTGGAGTTTGAATTGGAAATTGGAATTGTAAATATAAATTTGAAGTGGAATCGAAATTCAAATTGGAAATTGAAATTTGAATTAGAAATTTAATTTTAATTTGAATTTGAAATTGGAATTCAAATTGGAAATTATAATTGGAAATTGGAATTGAAAATTTGAATTTGAATTGTAAATTGGAATTGGAAATTGGAATTGTAAATTTAAATTTAAATTGGAATTGTAAATTGAAATTGGAATTCGAATTGAAATTGCAAATTGGAATTGGAAATTGGAATTGGAGCGCGGGGAGGTGTTGACTTTGCCGACCGCCCTCGCCACAGATGGCAGCACCAGTCGGCGAGGGTGTCTTCCCTCGTCCCCCTCCCCCCACCTCCCACCCCCCGGGCGCCTCTTGGCGCTTTGCCAAGCGGGGTCGGGAGCGAAGGGAGAGCCGAGTTGAACACCTCGTCAACGCCGCAGCGTCTGTGGTCAAAAAACGAGGCCTAGCGGAGGGACCGAAGCAGCGCCGGACATAAAGAACGACGAGGGACCGCGGAGGACCGGAGGACCCAGCCCGCCAAACAATCCGCGGGACGAACAACCGCCGAAAATATGTTCGCTGCTTGACCCCCTCAACACCACGTCGTGAAAAAAAACGACGGTTGCTTGACCACCAACCATGTCCGAGTGCTTCAGTGTCGAAACGAAAACAACAATGTGCAACGGATATTATTCGGCGGATGCTGACCACCACCACCATCAACAACAGCAACAAAGGTATTTGAAGAGTCCATAAAAATCTCCTAAAAATTTAAAAAAAAAAAAAATTTGTTTACGACAAAAACATTGTGGAGTCCATAAAAACCCGCTCAAAAATTTATAAAAGTTAAAAATTTTAAAAGTCCAAAATTTAAAACGAGTCAGTGGTCATCTCCATGCACCGGAAGTCGCTCGATGGCGACGACGACGACGGCCACCTGTTCGGACGATGACCAGAGCAGCCTGGACTTGAGTCTGTGCTTGAGACGCGGCTCCAACGACTCGCGCGACTCCTTCTACATGGACTTCGACAAAGGCATCGACTCGGACATCGACGTCCATGGAAACGGAAGTTACTCCGACGAAGACGGACACGACACGAAGTGAGTCTCAACAACTTTATCAAAATGAAAGTAGCAAAATTAGCGAAAGTATTCAATTGTTACACTGAAGAGCATCGTGAGGTCAATTCAATTTAATGCGCACCAATCTTATAAGGAAAATAAAATTACATCAGAATGACATGTAACCCATGTGCAAAAATGTTACGTGGAAACATGAAAGGAAAATGAAATACAGTGTAAAAAATATAAATGAATTAAGTGTAAAAATATAACTGAATTCAGTATAAAAAATGCAAATGAATTAAGTGTAAAAAATATAAATGAATTAAGTATAAAAAATGCAAATGAATTAAGTGTAAACAATAAAAATGAATTTTGTATAAACAATATAAATGAATTAAATGTAACAACATAAATGAATTGAGTGTAAAAATATAAATGAATTAAGTATAAAAAATGCAAATGAATTAAGTATAAAAAATGCAAATGAATAAAGTGTAAAAAATGCAAATGAATTAAGTATAAAAAATGCAAATTAATTAAGCATAAAAAATGCAAATGAACTAAGTATAAAAAATGCAAATGAATTAAGTATAAACAATATAAATGAATTAAGTATAAACAATATAAATGAATTAAATATAAACAATATAAATGAATTAAGTATAAAAAATATAAATGAATTTAGTATAAACAATATAAATAAATTAAGTGTAAAAATGCAAATGAATTAAGTATAAGCAACATAAAATGGAGAAAAAAAATGTAAATGAAGTTTAAAAAATATAAATGAAATATAAAATAGATACACGTGACACATGTCACTGTCTGCATTGACTGCAGGTGGAGTACCATGTTATCGAAACGGATGCATTTTTCGTAGATGAAATAAGCATGGTAAAAAGGCTGTTTCACCGGATGAGATAGGTCAGAGGTCATCCTTGGCCATGTGCGTTCCACACGCTGGTGACAATTTGGAAATTGTCTTATCTCGGTCACCCCTCACCTGATGTCAATTGACCACCGACCACCTGTTCTTCACCCCTCGGTGCGTCCTTTGATGTCACCCCCAGGAGGGGTGCACCCCAGAGGACAAAGGTCACTGCTCGTTATTAGCGGTGGGGGTTAAGGGTTGGCACTCATTGCACACCCCTAAGGGGTTGAGGGGGTTGAGCAGCGAGTGTCCCAATTTCACCCGACACAGAGGGCGCCACCTGGCACCAGGCCGTTAATCGAGGTGTGCTAATTGCGTCTTTAATTACTTCTGGTGTTTGCTCCAATTAATTGCGGTTTGCAATTTCGCAAGTTGCGTACATTTGGTGACAGGTGCCACTGGGCGACAGGGGCAGGGATCGCACCCCATTAACAAATGGCGGCCAACATGGCGTCTGGTGGTACGAAAGAGTTCATGACCCCTGCATGCAAAAAGGGGTTCACGTAATAATGGTTCACTTTTTAATAAAAAAAGATAACATGGTGATATGGACATTGTTATGTGATCACTCCCCACAATGTTCAGGTATTGGTAGTCCAATGGTAGTCCCCTTCCCCCAAAAACCATAAGGTCAATGAAAAAAGTACTAAAACGACTGCAATCCAGTACAAATGTACTGGATATGCGGTAACCAGGTTTGCTGAATGTTTGCTGAAATGCAAACAAAATACAAAAGAACAAATTCAATTCAATACACCCACAGTCAGTGCCCGAGGAGCCATGTGGTGGGGTGCACTTGTGTACTCAAGTCACATTTTGTAGCACACACTCTGTAGCAGATTTTGTAGCACATTCTGTAGCACACACACTGTAGCACATTCTGTAACACAAACACTGTAGCACACTCTGTAGCACAAGCACTGTAGCATACACTGTAGCACATTTTGTAGCACATTCTGTAGCACACACTGTAGCACTTTTTGTAGCACACACTGTAGCACTTTTTGTGGCACATACACTGTAACACATTCTGTAGCACACACTGTAGCACTTTTTGTAGCACATTCTGTAGCACACACTGTAGCACTTTTTGTGGCACATACACTATAACACATTCTGTAGCATACACTGTAGCACATTTGTAGCATATTCTGTAGCACATTCTGTAGCACACACTGTAGCACTTTTTGTAGCATATTCTGTAGCACACACTAGCACATTTTGTAGCACATTGTTGCACATTGTTGCAAATGCAGTACGAAGGAGACGCATGGTAGTCCAACGCCCCCCCTCCCACTATAAGGTCAATGAAAAAAGTACTAAAAACGACTGCAATCCAGTACAGAAGTACTGGATATGCAGTACCTGGTAAACGCTGAAATGCATTCAAAATACAAAATTCAATTCAATTCACCCACAGTCATCACCCGAGGAGCCATGTGGTGGGGTGCACTTTTGTGTACTTGAGTACACAATACACAAAGTCTCAGCAAAAAAGAACAATGCAAGTAAAATACGACGTAAAATGAAATTATACAGAAAATGCATGAAAACACTAAGAATTAAGCAAACACCATCAGTGACATATCACAATATTAAAGTGATCATTCCACGTAGTGACGTCACTACATGGATCTTTCCTAGTACGAAAGTACTGGGATGATCCAGGGTGTGCTGGCTGAGGTCATCAGGTCAGTGTAGAATAGAATGCCAATTAAGGGTGACTAACCAGTTGGATTCCTAAGGGGCTGACGCTGCTGCCCTAGTTGCAGGCGGCCATCTTGGTCGAGGGTGGCGCCCCCTGGCCACCCGCAATTAGCACCCTATTAGCGATGAAGCACTTTAATTATTGATTTAGCAGATTTGTGCAACAGTGATTTCATTAGGCGAGATTGTGAGATTGTCCACCGTTGCTTTTCTGTTCTCGCACCTGACGCCAGGGGGCGTGGCCGCCTCTGATTGGTCGGTTGTAGCAGGGTGTTACAAAGTGGGAACAGAGCTCAGCAACACTAACTGGGGCTGTTAGTATTTGGCATTTTTTCTGGCGACCAGTCCTGCACACCTGCTCACCTGAGCATCCGCACTCAAGTCCGCACTCAAGTCCGTACTCAAGTCTGAGTCTTGAGTCCGAGTCGGGGCATGCGACCATGGACGCCATGAACAAAGTCAGGTCGAAGCTCGTCAGGTTCAAGTAAGTGCAATTGCAGAAAAAAAAATTTGCGAAATCATTCTAAATTAGGATAATTATGCTAATTAGGCTAATTAGGCTAAGGGGTTTGAAAGGTCATTGCTATGGTTAGTGGTGATGGCGGCATTCGATGCAGCGTGTGACATTGGGTCATAAGCCATCAAAAAAGCTTTTTTTCAGCATTCTATACATGCTGCTTGATGACTTCATTTGAGCATGAGTTACATGCGTTTACATGAAGCATCTCAGATGGTACTGTTGCATCACAAGTGGATATAATGTGATTGATGAGATGGATGGAATGTGTAGAAAAATGGCAGCAAACAAAATTGATAAAATAAAATAAAATGCATCACAATGACAAAATGGTATAATGGTACGAAAATGGTACAGTAACAATAATGGTAAAACCTATGATACAATAACAATAATGGTAAAACCTATGGTACAATAACAATAATGGTAAAAACTATGGTACAATAACAATAATGGTGAAAGCTATGGTACAATAACAATAATGGTAAAAACTATGGTACAATAACAATAATGGTAAAAACTATGGTGCGATAACAATAATGGTAAAACCTATGGTACAATAACAATAATGGTAAAACCTATGGTACAATAACAATAATGGTAAAACCTATGGTACAATAACAATAATGGTAAAACCTATGGTACAATAACAATAATGGTAAAAACTATGGTGCAATAACAATAATGGTAAAAACTATGGTACGATAATAATAATGGTAAAAACTGTGGTACAATAACAATAATGGTAAAAACTATGGAACAATAAGTGAAATATAAAGTGCAGACAATGCAATGTACAGTTATGTACATGTACATTATAAGTAAAAATTATAAGCAAATATTTGATACATTTGGAAGTGAAAATGCCATTATAAGCGTTCGTGAACCATTCCAGATACTGGCTTTCAAGTTGAAATAGCCATTATAACTTATAACCATTTGGTCTTAAGCCATTGTGATCGTCCATGAACCATTCCGGATCAGTTTCTAAGTGGAACTCAGCCATTATAATCAAAAATGCCATCAAAAATAAGCTTCAAATGGAAATAAACCATTTGGTCATAAGCCAAAGATTACATGAACCATTCCAGATCAGTCTCTAAAGTAGAAATCAGCCATTATTATCAAAAATACCATCAAAAATAAGCTTCTAATGGAAATTAACAATCAAAAAAAAGCTTCTAATGGAAATTAACCATCAAAAATAAGCTTCTACTTGAATAAAAGCCATTCAGAAGTGCCCATTAACCACTCCAGATAAGTCAAATGTAATTGAGCCATTATGGTCTTCCAAGTACCATTCCAGATTAGTTTAACATGAAAATACCATTATTAGCATCCATGAACCATTCCAGATGGAAGTTTGAAGTTGAAATGAAGCCATTACATACAGTATGTCCATGAACCATTACAGATAAGTTTGAAGTAAAAACGAACCATTTGGAAGCCATCAAATGCCATTTTGCCATTCCATTCCCTGTTGCTCTCAGCTGCCGTTAGATGGCGCTGTCATTTGTCCCCAATTAACCCTTTTTTGGGTGTCTGGTGCAATTCCCGTCCTTGTACGGTGCCATTTTTCGAACCTGGGTGCCAATTGGTCAGCCCCCCTCCCCCAAATGGCACCTATAAGCAAATTGGGCTACTTTAAATCAACCATCAATGTAATTTTTGGGCTTTCAGTTTCAAACGACCCTGAACTGAACCACGTGACTGAATTTTGTAACTCCTTAGTATTTTAAAGTTTTGTTTTTTTAAGTTAAACATATTTCAATATTTGTTATTTTCGATAGTGTCTTGTTTACGTCTCCTTAATCCGTCATCAAAATTTACGATTTTGATGCAACAGTGTGACACCAGTGTCACAATAGGGACAAGATGGCCGACTGCGGCCATGACGTCACACCCTGGAAGAAATTTTTTGAACTAGCTGGTAACTTACACCGAGATAAACACAACCAGGGTGGAAACATTCACCAAAAGTTTGCGAAACAAAAATAAATGTGTTTTTTGAGTGTTTAAAAAAAAAAAATTAAATATTTGGGAAAGCCTCAATTTGCCTCAAATTGAGTAACGAGAAACACGTTTTGGACATGTGGGTCTAGTCAGGGAGTGCAATGAACGAGGGGATAGAAAAATAATCACTTTCTGCGAAAAATAAAAAAAATTAAAAAAATTCCCCCAAAAACTATTTTGGGAAGGAAAACCTACCCCGAAAATTTCAACAGAAAGACAAAAAAAAACTAAAACTTTAAAACCCAAATTTTCACATGGCCTTGTAGACACCCTGAATACACTATTTTTAACATAAAAATTAACATAATTTCTTTAATTTCTGGTCACATAGTTCATAAAGTCATTTAGGTCATATTTCTTCAAACTAAAAATATTTGAGGAAAATGTTATCAATTTTTTTATGATAATATCAAAGGTGGGGTTTTTAAATTGTCACGGAACATAATTATTTTAGAAAAAAAATTAAGAAAATTTTATTTATTTTTTTATGGTTATATCAAGGGTGAGGTTTTTAAATTGCCAGGGAACAATTATTTCAGAAAAAAGTTGCTAAATATCCAACATGTATTCACTCATTGATCATTTAAGACAGAATTTGTTAAAATTACAGTTAATAACTAAAAATTCACTAAACAACCTTTAGGCCTTATCACTATTTTCAAATTATTTTAATGTTCTAGTTCATGGCAGATGTCAAAATTCGCCAGGAATAAATTTAGGATAAAATTTAAGTCTAAACTTTCCAGTAACTTAAAACAATTCCTAATAATTTACAAAAATCACAGTAAATAACTAAAAATCCCCCAGGCCTCTAAACAATTTCAAAAATTTTTTGCTAAAACCCAACATATGTAACAATTGTAAAACACAAGTTAAAAAAAGCACAAAATCAATTCAACTTTTCCGATTAAATTCTTCGATGTGTAAATTTAGCTCCACTTGACATCCACCGAACATAAAACATAAATAAATCTGATCATTTCCCAGTTCAGACTCAAGCACCGTAAATGGAACAACAGTGTCAGTAGGGCGTAAGTGTCACTTAACCATTGGCCAGTGCTGACAGTTGCACATCACCAGCATTTGCCAATGTTACTGATTTTGTTATATTTTGTTGCTGCAAAATGTGGATGTTATATTTTGGGCAAAAGCAAACAACAACAGCTGATGGACTTCGGTGCGGTCCAGTCACCAAAATATCTGTGCCGGAGGTCAAGTTTCTTCCAAGTCGATCAAAATCGAAACTTAGTGAGACAAGACTATGAGAGTGAAAGTGTATGGAGTAGTAGCAGTGCCATATTTGCCATGTTAAATTCCTAAATATCCTAAATATTCTTTCTTCAGGTGGCCGGGCCTTCGGCCGCACTGCCACGCCACGGCCGAGGAGGGTGGAAGT
This sequence comes from Cylindroiulus punctatus, assembly GCA_034695085.1. Classification (NCBI taxonomy): domain Eukaryota; kingdom Metazoa; phylum Arthropoda; class Diplopoda; order Julida; family Julidae; genus Cylindroiulus; species Cylindroiulus punctatus. The sequence goes on along the minus strand of JAQFYZ010004706.1, from coordinate 2,776 downwards.
CTCGCCCCCAGCCCCATCTGCCAGACGAGGCTCCTGGCCAGCCCGGAGCTGGACTCCATCCGGTCAGCGGGAGGGCCTTCGGGAGACGCCAAGGTGGCCAACGGCAAAGGGTCCGGCCCGGAGATGCCGCTCATCAGGCCCGATGGAAACTGCCCTAGGTGAGTCCGGTGCTAACCCGCAGCTTGTTTCATCCGTTAGGTACGGTCACCGGCCAATTCATGACCCCATGCTCGGAGAGCCGAACACCGCCTCGGCACGGACACAGCGGGATCTTGGTAGATGGCCGTAGGAACTGCAGCCATCTATCAGTTGCACATTCCAGTTTATCTTCCTGCAGCCTCTGCACCTCAGTCCACTATTGGTTATGATGGAAAATATTTGAGAAAAATAAATTCCTGAACTTCCCATTCGGATGTTTTCAATGGTATAGTTTAAAAAGAGATGAACTGCTTTTGAAACATGCGCACAAAGGACGGCATTTGTTTGTCCGTGCAATGAACATGATGTAAAACGTGCCATGTTACACCATCATTTTGCACAAAAATGAGATATTTTTGTTACGATGACAAAATTTGAAAACTGGAGTCGAAAATATAATTCAGAAATTTTTGAATTTCCATCAATTTTTCAGTTTTTCATTGTTCTTACATTTCGCATACCCCGACAAGGAAATGCATGCAAAATGCTCGGTTGCGAAGGCCCGACCAACAGTGGTGAATGCGATGCCGTGCTTCTCGCACCGTTCTTGGACAACGGGTGCTTTTTGCCAGGTAGCATTATCCAGCTGGAAGTGCGGATAATGCACGCAGGGTCCATGCGTGCCAAAAAGGTCATAATAAACTAGCTAGTAACTATTTGGGAGTCACCGTTACTGCGGACACGCTACGGCATGGCCATATGGAGAAAATAGCGGGGTTTGGCTGACCAGCGTCTTAGGTTTGTACAGTAAATTTTCAGACAAGGTCCTCAAGACGTAAAGGAGATCGGTTACGAGTCCCTGGTCTGGCCCCTCCTAGAGCATCGCTACCCGCTATGGTATCCTCACACGAGCTTGAAGTGATTCCAGAGTTGCGAAGTACAAGCGACACGAGCATCACCGAATGACCGAGGGTGTCCGGTGGGACATGCCGCGATCGAGATGGGAGGCTCATAGCATGAATGTTTCTCACTTCGCGGTACTGAGTTGAATTGAATTTGGCTTCATTTATCTCTGCAGGTACGAGGAGGCCATCGGCTCGCACCGCAAGGACCCGGCATCCCTCTACCAGAAGCCCAAGTCGGACGACGAGCAGCTGGATGATGACGTGTTCGACAACAAGACCAAACACACGTGAGTAACCTCCACGGTTGAGGACGTACTTGCGCGGCACTTGGACGCGGCAGTTAGGGGAAGTTCCCGTTGAACTGACTGTCCAAACGTTCAAACACAAAAACTGAACAGGAACCGGCAATCACATCATTTTTGTCTCAATTTTTTCATTCAGGTACAGTTGTACCGATTTTTTTTAACGCCCGATGCAGCGAATGCCCGAGCACCGCATCCCCTACAGTTGGCGTATAGCTATTACAAATTCAGCTTATCATTGATGTTTGATGATGCAATGTTGGATGATTTCCTGCCTCGTACGCGCGTAGAGTACTTAACTGCAGTCATAAAGGGATAACTGGGATTTAGCCGAGATCAGCCTTACGTAATTCTCGAGCACCCGTTAACAGTGTCGCCGTGCTGCTCACTGTCGTAAACCCCCTCGAGCTTACGGGTAGAGACTCCGCTCCATAAAATCTGAGCTTACTATATCAGTTTTGATAATACCTTTTTATAGAGCGGGCTTTAATTCTTTTTTTCATCTCAAAACTCGCAAACATGTTGTGAGAAAGTTAGGAAAGTTAGGATGATATTCTCTTTTTTCAGAAAGTAAAAATACATGTGTGTAACGATTAAGCTCGTACCAGACAACTAATCATATTTTATCAATTTTCAGAATAATTATACCCATTTTACCTACGCGCAAAAACTTGTAAGTAACTTTCATCGAGTAGCCGATACGCTTCGCAGCTAGTTTCGCACATACAGCAGTGCATAAAACGTTTTGGGGTATTACATATAGTAGTAGGTAGTCATTGGAGTAGTACGGTAGTCCAAAGTTGGCTTCTTGAAGTTCCTTCCAGAAGGGACCCTTTTCAAAGCCAGGCAGTGACGCCATTTTGTGGTAGGCAACCTCTGCGTCATTTTGTCGCAGTGTGCCGCAGCGCACTTCAAAATTACAGTGGTTTCAGAAAAGGGTCTTTGGTGAAGCGATGTACACGGTGGCGGTAAAGTTGCCTTTCGCTAGTAGAGGGCAGTTTTCTCATGGGACTTTACGTCCAATACTAATCAGTGTATTTACCCCATATTTTTTTCTTTCCGCAACAGGGATTCCCTGGTGATGGTGCTCAGCGCCATGTACGCCAAGCTACTGATCGTCATGGGCATCGGCTTTCCTCTGGCCGAGGTCATCTCGTCCTACATCCCACCATCTTTCTTCGTGGTGAGTACGGCTACAACCTTCCATGGTTGGATGCGACAAATACATTGATCAAGGTTTTATGAGTGCAACCTCCATGGTTGGATGTGATAAACCCGCTGATCAATGCAGCGCAATATCCAGGGTTGGATGCGACGAATACATTGATCAAGGTTTGATGAGTGCAACCTCCACGGTTGGATGTGATAAACCCGCTGATCAATGCAGCGCAGCATCCAGGGTCGGATGCGACGAATACATTGATCAAGGTT
>JAQFYZ010004705.1:0-10608 GCA_034695085.1 Cylindroiulus punctatus | reverse complement strand
ATTGAAAAGTGTGAGATTTTTGGAATGCGAGGCTATTTCGAACGTTTCGAATAACGGCCGTTGGAGATGAAGACGAGGAGATGGATGCTCGACGCTCCGGAAAGGTAAGAAGAAAACCATTCATTTTTTTAGTTTTAACGCTTTAGTCTCCATAACAATTGACGGCGAAACGAATAGGAAGGCTTCTAGGGTATGGGGAAGCATGTTTCGAGCCTTTACTCGCCGGAATTCGACTTGGAAGGAACCTGGCAAATTTGCCTGGGCGAGGCGTTCTATTTCAGCTCCCCATTCGATACATCTGAAATACATGTAGATTTTCGCTCGCCCTCGTCGATATCGTTTCGTTATCACTTTATTTCGTTTAACTTTTCTCCCGGGGTCATTTTCTCCCGTTTCCGGTTGGCGTCAGACACGCGATGTCAAGCACGGGGTTTGGCCGTCCTTTTGTCGGGTGCTAAGCTTATGTGCCGCAAATGACGATGAGCAGCCATGTTGTCGTCACCAAAAGTTCGGAATCTGTTGATTGAGGGGAGGGGGGTGAGGTGGGGTGGGAGGGGTGAGGGGGTGAGGAGGGAGGTAGGCGGAGCAGCTGTCAATCATTCGGCGAAGGAGGCGGGGCTTATTCCCCTTCGCTGGCCGAGCTCGGAAAAAGGAAAACGTCGAAAAATTCAGACCGTCTATGGGAGATTTTGCTGGGGAATTTCGTTCGCATCGTCAATGGCAAAATGTGAAAGTTTCGGACCTAATCGATATACCCCTTCAGTCCAAACACAAAACTTGTGCGGTCGGTTAACAAACAATGACCTGCAAGCTGAATTCAGATGCGATGCACGGTTAATTATTTTTTTGGCGATAAATTTGGTGTTGTTACCCCTGGGAGATGCTCCACTGCGAAGCATGGATGCTGCGGGGTTTTTACGTTAGCGTTTTGCAGTGAAGCGTCCTATAGGGGAGTAGCGAATAATAGGGAAATCTCACATTTTCTTATGGGTTTAAAATGAAGTTTTCATCAACGAACGTATTCACGCCCAAATCGATAGTTGAAAAACGGAAAATGCGTCGGCATTTTAAAACGGCGGTCGGAAAGTTTATATGACGGCAAATAAATTTAGTTGGATCAGGTGATTCATTAAGCAAATAAAAAAAAAAAAAATTAAGCGATTTTAGCGGTATGGCGACATGTACCTGTGCAGGCTTGTAATTCAAATGTCGCAAAAATTGATTAATTTTGTTTTGTTAATTTTTGCAATGTTTGATTGCAGCGGCATTTACATGTCTAGATTAACCTTAACATACCTCATAATCCAAACTGCAGTGTATAAATGTAATCAATGAATTCATTTTTTTTTAAATTGAGACCGTGTCGTAAACCTACAGCTGACAGCATGATATTCCAGTTTTGATTTACGCAGAAAAAGTACCATATAACGTGGCCACGACTCACCGTGGGGGTCATCGGAGGAAGGTGGTACCATGTGCAAAGACATGCACCAGTTATGTAACCGAACTGGATGCAATAGTTGAACACATTCATTGAGCCCCCATTTATTCCATTTGACCAGACTTGGGCCACGTACACTGCACCTTTGACTAATAAATCTGCAATAACGTCTGCGATTTCACAACATAACGAAGATATCAAAAGCTATGCTGTTTCAGAACTCTTTCAGCCCATTTCGAGAGAACATTTTCTCTGTGTTCACTAAAATTCAAAGATATTCTTGGGTCTTTCAGTGAAAATTTGCATACACACGTAATATACATTCATCGATAACATTTGTGCAAGATAAATGCGAGATGTTCCAAATCTTTTGCTCGATCACTTTGAAAAAGTGACAACATTTCAGCGAATTCAGCACAAAAGTTGGTAGATCGAAACTCCTCACACTATACCTCTGTCATGCATCTTTCACCAAATTCACAATTGCAGCCCTCTCGTAAAATCTGCACGTTAGGGTGATTTTCAGCGTTCATTCACACAATCGATAGTCAAATACCGCGCGTCTACTTACCGAATTTAGTCGCAAATTGAACGGAAACTGGCATCGAAGTTCCGCTTGCCTCCCGTTGTAAAAAGACGAACCATAACCGAGTTTGGCCCTGGTGTAAACTGCCGGCGCGTAGGCCGCATAGTGGTCAATGGCCGGGGGCGGTTGGTAGGCCCCAGGGGGGTTGTAGACGGGCGGCAAGAGGGCAGTTCCGGTGCCGAACAAGGACTTCTGGTCGGAGGACGAGAGCTTCAGACTGGACACCTCGAAGTCACTGAGGGAGTCGTCCTGAAGAGCGGCGTTCAGGAGAGCAGACGACGACCTGTTGAAGATGGCCGAGCGGTCATCTTCAACAGTGCCCAGGGCAGTGCTGTCCAACGCCGAACTGTTGCTCACGCTCACCTGGCTGCTGTTGCCCGCCTGATGCAGGGCGTTGGTGCTGACCACCACAGTGTCGCCAACGACTCGGCCATCGCTGTCCGAAACTGGACTGACCACTGTCGACGCCGCAGGGGCGAATGTCCGAGTGGAGGAGGCCAGGGCGGACAGGGCGTCCACGTGGGACGCGGTCATGTCCAGCAACAGCAGAAGGCCAATGCGAAGAAACGTCGAAGAAATCATTCGGAAAAGCATTTTCCACTATGTACGAAGGACAAGCACTCGCGAGTACAGCTTTTCTGCAGGAACGGAAAATGGTGAGAAAATTTCCAGTTGTAAAGTCTATCCTCGTGTGCTCACTAGGTCGGGTCACTCGTCAAAATCCGTGTGCTCACCGAGTGACTCGTCTAGTAAAGGGATTTGAAGACAAGAAAGTGTGAAGCTGCGCCCTGCATCTTTACTCTCCAATGTCCGTCCGTGGTAAGAAAAAGTGCAATTTCCCCCCACTTTTATATATATAGGCCACATGTAGAGCGGTGATAAAGCCACCCGTTATATATCCTACACGGTCGGTGGGTACCACACGGGCTAATTATACGCGCACGTACTTTATCATATTATTGTTTGCAGTCTTGCGAGCATTTGTCTCGAAAACTCAATTCGTAATGGCCGTCATGCGTGACACCCGGCATGGCGAACTGTCGTGCAGAACGAACGGGGATGGAGAACGCTGACAAAAAGTGAATTCAGGACATAGGCAGAAATTAACAAACATAAATACAATATGTGGGATAGGTGAAGGAAGTGTGCCTATACGCGCGCCGCTAATATCTTAATAGGCGTCTTATATTCGCAGATAACAATGAACGATTGTTTCCCCCACAAGGACTCAGCTGTTTAATGGCTACTTGGTAGGAATTAAATTGGAAAATTTAATAAATCCTACTCTCGCTCTCGGTGCGTATCTGGATAATAAAACAGCAAAACTTGTTTTTACGAAGGGCAATCATCGCTTTCTGTACAGTGAATTGAACGCGCAGGGAAGAAAGACACCTGCGTAAGGTAAAGTCACTTTATGGAAGCGCACTATTTGATTGCCAATCGTTACGCAGGCTTTCACGAAACCGCACCAAGAAGCACGAAATATGCTTGAAAAAACGAATATTGGTCAAAACGATTTTCACCCCCTGTATGCTTTAACGATTCTGGAAAACGTTTCCTCGTGTCGAACTAGTGTTTTTTCCCCAGTATTAAACTATGCAAAATTTCCATGTTGAAGCTAACTTGGATGAAGTCGTATGTACATATGCCTCTTTCAACCATCTTAGAATTGACTCGTACAAGTTCTGAAGTCATATGGAATTTTATATCAATCTTTTAAGGGAAATTTCTTTAGGAATTTTGAAATGGAAGAGATAAATCTGTACCTCAGAGTCCTCGGTCTACATTGAGATCTTCAAAGCGGTTCAAATTAGTTGAAGATGTTAGTTCAAGATGTGGAATCTTCGACTCATATGGCAAATACTAACCTATTCTACATTCCGGTACATCAACAATTCCATTATTTTTTTCATCCCTGTATACTTTCATGTCTGAATTGTGCTGTGGTAGCTATGAACTTTGTACTCAACAGAAAACACTCGCTAGTGGTCGTTATGGGAAGGTTGCATGTGTGACTAGGAAACGCTTGTGAATTACAAGTAAAAATTGGATGACCGAGCGGGACATTGTACTCTCAACCAAGGTAAACATCGTCTTATTTCTGTGAACCCACACACCTCTCGAAATGGCGTACTGTATTTTAATATTGAAGATAAAATTAAAACATGAGCATTACTGTAGAACATTGCTATTAAAATGCTTAGCTAGGTATATCTGACAAATAAATATAGGACGTCCAAATATGCTCCCAACACCAATTAAATTATTTTCATACCAAATGTCATGCACAATGTAGACAGTAATGTATATTAAAAATAAGGAGGATACTATTACAAATATGGGTTTGGAGGTTAACTTTCAATGCAATTACAGTTCATGAACAATGCAATTTCATAAAATTGCGAGAAAGTTAATAAGTTTCACCTCATATTATACGACGAATTGTATTAAAATGTGCAATGCTTATTGCGGTAATGTAGACAAACAATCAACACCTACGACAATTTCATTTGACCTAAGAGAGTTTGGAAATGGCGTTGACCTATTGAAGTCAACATTGTTACGCGTCAATTGAAGTCATTTTGCATTGTTGCATATTGAAGTTCAAACGCATACCTAGCTCACCGTGTAACTACGTGTAATAAAAAGTTTGCCTTTCAAATCAATTTTCAAATATTCTGAAAAAAATTCTGCAATTAATTTTTGTACAGGGAAAAAACATTCAATTTCTACATTTAAACCAGCATTAAAAATGCACCGTCTCGTCTTCCTTGAAAACACCGGTATCTACTTTAACCCAGTTTTAGCCAACTGTAAAAATTTATAGAGCATACTGGCGAACATACTGTAGGCTGACCACAAGCGGTGTGTAACATGAACTCGAAATTGCACACCTCATGCTTACTTTTCGTACTTGTGCAACTGTTATCACCAAAGCCAGGTTATCGCTATCTGGAAATAACATTATAACCGAATAGAATTTACATATACACTGTACATAATAAACATTGCAAGTTAATCAACATGGTCATCATTGCATCACCTAATTCTTCAGGGTTCTTTGCTGGCTGTGTATGCTATAGTCGTTTTTCCTCCAAATTTGCTATTATTGTGGCATATATACATGTACTATGTACCAGTTAGGTATAATAGGAAAGTTTTCATTCAGCTCCAGTTAAGTCATATTTAGCAAATTTATGCTAAGTGCTTGATCGTTCGGCTACATATGCATTGTTCATTGTGCATAGAATTTCATTTAGCTTAATTCGTATATGCACAGATCAATGAACTGTTGGCACATGTGTTTGCAACAATGATGAAAACAGACTGAATAACTCGAACACTAACCTGATATCATGTATCATTTTGCATATACCATACGCATAATGAATGTACAGATGAATTGTTTGGAAGTTTTATTGAAACATTATTCAGAACGATATCCAACACTTGAATGGAAATATTATGACGACGATAACGTCATTTATTTTAGGAAATACTGATCTCCTGAAGTGACCCATTTCTCATTTGCAGTTGATGTAGTGCTTAATTTGAGCATCTTGGTTCAAAAAAGGAGTACGTAACATCAAATTTATTTAGTATGATCTAACTGGTTAACGTAGCAGCAGTTAACGTGGGCCACGCAGATTTTTTGGCCTGATGCCTTGTTGTATTTTTAAATTCTTTTATTCGTGCATAAACATTTAGAAGCACGCAGGTAGATGAGTGGTTCACGAGGTGAATAGTAGTTATTTTGCATACCTTGCCTCTTAACACTTTTATTATAGGGCTGTGGCGTTGAGAAAAGGAAAACGTGGAGATGTGTGATTGCCGAAAATTAGTTGCCATTTTATACAGTCACGCCATAATGCATGCGTGGTATAACTCAAGTGGTTTGGAAACGCAATACGTAACATAATAAGATGGGCAATCCCACATCATGCACAATTATTTTCTATTTAAAACCAACGAGCGGATTCGACACAAAACCCTACCCTACTTAATGAAAGGGTGAGATGGCCGCCAGCAGTTGGTAGTGCGAGATGGTTTGAAATTTCAAAAGCTTTACCGTTAAGTGTTTTTGTAACATTTATTAACTTTCCATTAAATAATTGACAAGGTGTGATCTTTTAACAACAAAGCAAGCCGTTACCCCTTTTCCGGGTTCACCGTTCGTGGCTTAAATGTGGCTGCATTTGCTAACTAAATCTGCGAATAGTCACTCAAATTACTCGGAGAATCATTCTAAATCGATAATCAAAAATAGATGCTTATAAATCGGTACTGTATATATAACCATTTTATATCAGGTGGATAAATGTAGTTGAAGTTGAAATACAGTAGAACCTGTTTAAACGTATACTGTAGGGACTGGGCGTTACGTACAGTTTGTGTAAATACATGTTTTTGTGGGGTAGTGTATATGAAAACCATTGTGTTTGAAGCACTTTCCAGTGTAAAATGCTTACTTACTTTGCGGAGAATGGAATTGTATGGTAAAGACAATTTTCCTTTGCTATGGCCCTGAGTTTTCAAAATTTAGTTCAAGGATTTTCATTGGGGCGAAATTTAATGACTTAATAAATTTAACAGCCAAACAATTATTATTGTATTTTATTAAATGTTGTCCCACATCCTCAATGGCCTGATTTATTTTTGCTTGTACTTTTGGTGTTAGCGGCATAAATAACGCGTAGACTGATGCTGTCAGTGGGCTTGCAATTTGCCATTTCCAATTGGGCTGTGTACGCTCATATTTCATCTTTAATCGAGTGCTATTAAATCAATTACACCATTTCACTTTGAAATCTTAATTACTCATAAACCGACATACCGAAAAATAAATGAAACCTTCACATCTTGTTGACATTATGCTAAGTGATCGTAACAAAGAAATGACCCAACAACTTTATTAACACTTTTCTAATGCAACTTATCATATGTATAACAGCACTACGTTTACATGTAAATTGCAAGCAGGGTGAGAGAACCTCAGGGTGTAAGTCAGGATAAATCAGAAAGTGGATTTTTGGACCTTAAGCTTATTAAACACGCCCCGGAGGTTCTCCCATCCCAGAAAGCAACAGGCTTATAAACCTGATTAAACTCTGCATGTAAACGTTGTTCATATTAGTTGTTGAAAAAGAGTTACTGAAAACTTAATGTGCGTGAGATGAATTATACATGTACTGGTAGCATGATAGAACCTCTCCTTCACTCTATGATATGAAATTAGCATCCATTATGTTGTGCGCTGGTAAAATAATCATATGGCAATGAAAATAATGTGAATATACTGTATGTGAAAACTTATTTTTATAAATGAGCGGAGCATGCCTCGCTTAATGCTTCTAGAAATTGAAATTACATGTCTGTGCAGGTTATAAAAATGTCCACGAATGGAAAGGCTGACTTACTCGAACCATTCTAATGCATTTTGGTCTATCAACTTTAAGAAAATTCAAATTTTCCAATATTTGTCCTATACTTAATTATAATTAAGGCTTTTTCCCTCAGAATATTGCACTTAATTATATATGCTCATAGTCCATATTTTCTCAAATAAAGCCTACATGACAACCGGTCTTGTCAAAAGCAGCTGCTCATTTCCCACAGGCTTTATTACCAAGAACTAGACATGTAGAGTTTCTTCAAATTTCTGATTCCAGCTTCATTCGCATGCCTGGCCGTTAATTCGTTATACATATAATGCATAAAAAAATTAAGGGATTTTTCGTCTGCGGGCCTAATTAATTATTTGGGATTAATATTAAGAAATCATAGGATTACATTCATTTGACGTTTTCATTAAGCTTCCATGTATGTTTACTGAATCTCAGGAATCCGCTGAACTGAACGCAACCAAACTTATTTAAAACATTATTGCTTTTATCAATAATACCTGTACTAAAAACAAAACATGTAAACTACATGTACATGTATGTCTGCATGTAATTAAGTTAGTATCCATGGTGGAAACAATATATCAGTAAGTATATCGTTGTATCGTACAATAATATCGTTTTATCGTTTAAACAATGTGAGGGAGTGTGGATCCAGTTTATTTGTTAGCTCATTAAACTTAATTTTTCGATGTTTTGTCATTGATATTTTCAAAAAAAAAATATGTTGTCTACCAAGAGGCCACTACTTTTTTGAAAAGTGCCATATAACATGCGAATGTATCATGCATTACAACAGTAGTGTACGGTACATGAGGGATTGATACCCATATTACCCGAAAGCCTCTTTCCACTAAAACACCGCAACAATTCCACGGGAACAAAGTCCATAAAATGATTCCGCAATATACTAGTAGAAATAAAAAGGACGCTAGGTGCATTCCGTCAATTACTACTCACCAACAGATACGGTTTTAGCCGAGGCAGTTAGCCCCTGGAGGAACATCCAAATAATTAACTGTCAGTCTTTGAACAATTTAAGGGGCTATTGGGAGCGAATGTCAGAAATGGACTTGCATTAGGCATAGAAGGCCATTGAAGAGGTCGAAAAAATAATCTCTGAGTGGACCCTCCATAGTCAGAAGCTACGACGTGTTTAGTCTATTATCTCATTTTGACACCAAAATGATGAAACTGACCTCACGCTGTATGGCCTTGCCCGAATATTCTGCGTGATTGCCTACCCAGTCAAGCGCAAGGATGTCATTGAGCATCTTTGTTCTCTAGATATTTATTTTTATTCGTAAAGTTTTATTTACTTTTAGACAAAATTATGTCATTGACTGAGCCAGAACTCAGGATCTTTTAACCTTGCCAAAATTTAAGTTTTCCACACATGCAGGTGGGCCTGTAATGCCTTGGAAATTTTATGTTTAATGCATAAGATTGTACCGGGACATAGTATAATAAGTCGTGGGAAATTGCCTTCTGTTATCACACTATTAGGATGGCGAAAAACCCACTGTGACTATCATAAAATGGCGTCAATTTGGGAATGTTACATTAATTCACAATTCCCTTACACCTACTTCCCTTTTTATTATCGCATCTGACCCCATCATGATCCATATTACAGTAGACGCATGAATATACTGCGTTATCACACGCAATAGGTTTTTGTCAAAAGATTCTCTGAATTTTCAACACTATATTTGGTAGTCCAATTTCTGAAAAGGTAAAGTACGTTTCTAGGCAGACTGTCGTTAACAGACATGTTTGTCCTCGTGAATTATTTTCGCAAAAAGCAATTAATCCACACAGGAAAATAGGTATAATGCCGTGCTTTGGATTTCCAATCTATCGCATGCACTGTCTCGAATCATAAACTCTGCACACAAATCGTTATTTAAAAAAATCACAGAATATCTCCGTACGTTTAATGAACCCTTTCGACTGTAATATGCGCGCGTGTCATATGAAAATATCCAGTATTACTTTTTACTGCAAATAGACTTGGGACAGATTCGTGCTCATCCTCGATACAGGAATTTACATGCCACGTTCTATAAACGTATTGGTTTTGTAAAAAACCATCATATTAAAATATAAAGTTGCAGAAGCACGTAAACGAATGAGAGATGAACAATATACCGCTAAGCTTAAAAAAGAAATAAAACCTTGGCGAAAAAAACAAGCCTGTCTTTTATGATGATTGATCAAGTAAAGTGCATATGTATCATTAAGTACGGCGGGTAGTTTTAATGTAAAGGCTCGAAAAGCAGACAATTCCAGAGTTATATTTCAGATCACGTATATGGTATGCTGGCATCATTTAAGGCTAAGCCTAACATTTCAATTAGCTATGCACAGGTCCTAAAGCACACACGTAATAGCGTCGCCATTATGCATGATAATTGCGATTATGCGCTCGCAGACAAACCATGGTTTTACTGAAAAATACCACTCCAAATGGAATGATCTAAGTTGGGATCCTCTTTTCCATTGAATGGCAAATTGTGAAGAGTTTGTTCTAAAACGACATGTACATATACGTGTACATATATCGGTATAACTAAAAAGGTTCGAAATATCAAAGCAGTGCATATGCAGCTGCAATTGATATGTCAGCATTTTCAGAAATAAAGATAGTTGAGGATGTTCTCCAAACATGCTGAATTCGTCTTTATATGATTTTATGCTGCTTTTAGCGTGTTTGTTTTGTTTGTTTTTTGTGCCTAGCCTAACTTAGGCTAAAATTAAGTAAAAACCTAATTTCTTCATTTGCGTGCAGCTGCCCAGTTGCGGGAGCTATCACTGCCTGGCCATTAGGAAAAGCCTAAATCGCATAGAGTTTATGGCGTTTTACAGCTGATTCATTCTTTTCTTTGCCAAATTTCATGACGTTGTGTCATCCGCCATTGACACTGCAAGGAAGAATATCCTCGAAGCAAATTTGTAAACCCGCTAGATTTGGTCGTATCGCAACGTTGATATCATTGCAAATACTTCGCCCATTTGCAAAAGTTTGTTAAGGAACTCGTCATATCGAGTGTCACGATGCTTACTGAAGCGACGTACACGTACTCGTACAGGGTGGACGAACAGCATTTTGAACTGGGAGCGAAAATCGCAACTAAGATTCGCGGGCATCGCTCAATTTTTCACCTTTGGCGCCTCGC
>JAQFYZ010004704.1:0-10609 GCA_034695085.1 Cylindroiulus punctatus | reverse complement strand
CAGGTGCAGGGTCAAGGTTAATCCCCTTGACCCCATTCCTCCGGGCGGGCATAAGGCGCCTCAACGCCAACAACTGTGAAAATGGGAAATTCCCCGATGTCAGCTAGACTGACGAAGTGTGTCATTGCTCGACTTATTAGTCAAGACATTCCTTTAAATTCCTTGAATTGTTTTAAACTAAATCAATCTTCCCTGACTATTCCAGGTCTTTCCAAATTTCCTGACTTTTCCAGGTTTTCCAGGTCTGAGTGAACCCTATTTAGCTTGCCTTACTTTTTTTTAAACACCCTTAAATAAAACAATGTTAGAAGAAAACATTCGGGGGAACTTCTGACACCCAAACAGCATCACAAGATGCCTCAGCTACAATAGATACAATTAGAGTCCATTGTGTGGAAAAGCTGAACTCATCAAATCGAGGACTAGAACGGTATGTATTTCATCGAGTCTTCACCAATAGAGAATTAACAATGCTGTGAATTTCCAGCGCAAAAATGTGAATGTCACGCCGTGAACTTAAGCGGCAAATGCAAGGCTCAATCAAAGGCGTGTTCGCACTATTGATTCAATTGTAAAAGCGAAGTTCACTCCATGGCATTAGCCCACATTTGGCGTGATGAGGATGAAATGAAGCAGCTCGGGCTGAATAGAAAGCCACCTCATCCCGAAGCAGAAATAGGGCAAGAGCTTCCGTAACATTAGAAAACACCAATTTCGATCACTTCGACAAAATGACGGTGCAAGAGCAGACAACAATGAGCATTAGCACCTTGTGCGTGAATGTAGTTAACAGCGGAGCCTTTTAGAGGCAGATTATGAAGACAGTTTGCACAGGCAACTGCCTGTCTGCATTGCCGAATGTGTGAAAAAGTAGGCAGACTTGGTTAACCTTCTAAAGTTTGAATCTAAACACAGTGTACATTCAGCAACGTCATATTGTTGAAGTGACTAATTCAATCGAGCAAAACTGCATTATCTGAACGAAAACAGTTACGATTGTTTAGATGCATCAACAACTGAGACCATATGGGGACGTTCAAATGTTATGGCATCATGTGTTCGTGATGCTCAGACCCCGCCCTTCGAAGTGATAACATACAATGCAAAAATGACTGCAAAAATTTTAAATTGAGAATGTTTCGAAACATTAGCATAAGTGATTGAGTTTACAAATCTGGATGATAAATGAAGGATTTTGACTCATTGTTATACAGCGGGCATCATTTGGCCAACCTGTCATCTCCTATATGAAGAATATAACAGATAAGGGGTTCTGCTAAACTTCACTAACTTGTCCTTAGCAGCAATTTTTCAATCCTCAAGTTCTTGCAGATAAATAAAATATTATATTGTAAAATTTTCTTGTTATTTGGCTAGCTGTTTAAACCATGTAACAAACAATTAATGTAGTACTTTACATGTAGAACTGTGAAGTATACTTAACTGATAACCCAAACAGGTCACATGACATTACTGATAGTTAAAATTGACAAATTCTTCAATTTGGCTTTCCGTAACGCATGGATAAAACCCAAATGAAATGTCAGAATTTTAGGAATAATCAGGAAACAGAATAAGTTTAAAAAAGACTGTTACAGGCAAGTTTAAAACAGCAAAAATAAACAATCAGATCACGTGTGTACACACAACAATTAAAGTGTAGTAACTGTTTGAGCCTGGTATGAAAGAGGCAGTCGAGATAATTCGGTGTAATTATTATTCGTATTATGGGACACTCCAAACCTGACAGTGTACTGTTAATAGCGAAGATACACTCGTACAAAAAAGTTGTGTTCCCATGCAACAGACGCTGGTGTGGACGTGCAAAATTACAGTCTGCCCCTGAAATGAGGCAAACACACTATACGAGATAAGCCTTGCGTGGTTGCATGCGTCTAGGGGCAGCAAGCACTGTGTTCATTAATGTACAGTCCAAAGACTACTAAAGACACTTAAAGTTTTTATTCCATGTGTTTGGTTAACAGAGAGTACCAGCAGATGGCGCTATGTACACTCCATTTTCGATTATAGTGATTATAGCACCGTATGGTGGCAATCTGCAAACGAAATATTTATAAGTTATAATACCATTTTTCAAATGCGTTCCTCGCAACTAACAGTGTGTTGAAATAATGTTAAAATGAGGCTAGGACTTTTTCATCACGCTGTATTTAATTTATTTTGTCATGATGTGTATTTAATGAATCAATGGTAGTCAAATTTGGTACAAGGACTTGTATATTTGAAAAATGAGCAAATTTTCTGAATCTATAAATGCATATGCAACATGTGTAAAGAACAATTCACCTCGAAGGAAATTAGATTAAAACTCGCATATTTTTTCGAAATTTAGATCATGCAAGGCATACAGGTGTCAGTTGTATGGTCATCAAAAAGCGCCCTTTTCCTCTTGTTAGCAATGAAATATATGGCACATCCTTGGCGGAAACAATGCTTATTAAGTTCAGAGCTTCATAGCAGCCATATTTTAATTGCATGACTGAAAGGCCCACTATCTCTCACTATCCGAGTAATCTTCATAATAGGTTTCAAGGTTGCCCTGAACATTTACCGTGGTTGTTCGCCCACAATAAAGCAACGGTAGCAATGCACGCATCAAACTAGTTCACGCCGAGTTATGAGTGGGTTGAGACAGAACTTGATGTGCAACTTTACGTTGCATTTTGGAAAACAATTCGTGAGGACATGCGTTGAGTATGCGGAAATGGTTGAGATATGCTGAGACACGACACATGCGGTTGTAAATCCACTTGCAGGGCTATAAGAAATGTTCAGGCTTGCTATGCCATCTTGGAAATCATCCCATGCATCATCATACAGATGGAGCAACCAATGACAGTGCCTTTAGGGTGAATTTCGAGATAATTTGGTTATTGTGATTTCTCCAAGTTACCCAGATTAGATATTAGGTGGACATTTATACGTTATGTATCACAGTATGCCCATTGATTTTAATGGCAAAAATTATGATTTTCCCTAATTCCCACCATAGCTTGACATATTCATTATGTCCATTATACACATTGTTGTATTTGCTAAGTGCATGTTTATCGCAATGCATATTGCAGCACATTACTAAATCTTTACAACTTAAAAATATATACAACATGTATACAACCATACATATAAATTTCACAATAAAAACCAATCTTACATCTTGCTTAATGCTTATGGCTGACACCATATAACCATTACTCTTACCACTATCTCTACCACTTCCCGTGCACCAAACTTTAATTGGCAAACTAGTTGGCCGAATCGACCCCATCCACACATGAAAACCAAGTTCCTTCATTTTACATATCCTGCAACGGATGTAATGATCAAAATTCAAAAATGTGTCCACCATTCTCCACCATGATGCAAGAATGCTGCGTTACAAGTTGATACTCAAAACCGTTTAATGCCCCATGATATGATACTTAATCACTTATACATATTGTTTATTCTTAAAACTACCGTAAATGCATAACTTTGTACAGTTCTCTACATGTATCTCTTTAAGGTTCTAGCCCTTACGGTTTTACTGACGATGAGCATTTTTCGCGCAGATTATCAGTACCTATAATGTAAGAAAGAAATAGTAGACGTTTCCACAGTCAATTAGTTATTTATTATTGGACGCACAACGTTTCGGCGAGTTGACGCTTTCTTCAGGTGTTATAATTGCTGAACATTAAAATTTATACAAAAAACAATTCATTTAAAGAAAGTAATCTACCTTGAGACCATGTTTACCCCTATTCAATCAACCCTAACACCCTCTCACACGTGTTTTTGCTGTACATTTACAATGTGATTGATCTACGTTATTGTTCATCCAATAACAACATCAAACATGCAGTTTTTCGGTAAATATTGTTAACCTGTTTTGTTGCTTTACTTTCCTTCGCATTTCCCCAAAACTTTAAGGAATTCCTTGTCTTCTAATTCCATTTTAGGGTATCTCGAACGGACTCACGCCTAAAAAACTTATGTAAAACTAATTTCTAAATTTGTAATATTTAGCACCTGATGATGGCTTTGACTAGCTGAAACGTTGTGCCACTTGTGGTAACTCTGACAGTGAAATAAAAAACCTTATTACATTACAACCTAAAAACTCATTTAGTGTACAAAACTTAGGACGTATGATAATCAGTTGGAGTGTTAGTGCCACAATCCACCGAAAGGGTTGTTTCTTGGACCTTGAGAACAAATAGTTTGAAAACAATACAAGCGGTGAACTATTTCTAAAGATTGTACATATATACAATGGGGAGGAAAGATGAAAATATGAAAGAGTTGAAAAGCAATAACAGGCTAATGGGGCAACGCGTTTTTGAGAGTGCAATGTGCCAAATTAGGCTTAATTAGAAAAATCAGCTAATGAGCGTTTATATTATTATAATATTGTTAATTTTGTTAAATTGACTCACCTTCTTCATTCAACGGGAAAACTATAAGTAAAAGTGTAGTAAATAATATGAATTTCGAGGAAATCATAATGATTTTTCGTCAGGGGGGCACATTGATACTATATTAACATAAACGCTCATTAGCGGATTTTTCTAATTAAGTCTACATTGGCACATTGCACTCTCAAAAACGCGTTGTTCCATTAGCCTGTTATTGCTTTTCTACTCTTTCGTATTTTTATCTTTCCTCCCCATTGTATATACTGTACATGTACAACCTTTAGAAATAATTCACCGCTTGTGTTGTTTTAAAAACTATTTGTTCTCAAGGTACAAACAAACACAACCGTTTTAGGGATTTGTGACACTTTGAAACTCCAACTGATTAGCATACTTCCTAACGCTCACGCGTTTTTGTACATGTTCAGCAATTATAGCATCTGAAGAAGGCATTAACTCGCCAAAACGTTGTTCGTTTAATAATAGATCACAATTAACCGTGGAAACGTCTATTTCTTCCGAAATGCCGGTCACCTGCCACAAGAAGATTAAGTACTTGATGAAGGTACTGATAAAAAGGGACATGAAAAATGAGCGAAAAATTGAATTTCGTTTTCGATTTCCATGCTTCCATGAATTACTTCCGTTTTGATAGAATATCTCCATTAATTATCCGAACTTCGTAACAAATTTCCAGGGAAATATATATGAACACAGCTGTGCATTCCTTCAAACCGTCAATTATTAACTCATAATTAGTCAATTTCCTCAATGTTGATTTTTTCTCGCAAGGATCCAAGTGCTTAACACTATAGCAACAGTGCTGAGTAATTTCATTCATAATTCTATTGCAAAACTGTCTATAATCTATAAAATATAAGAACTGTTGTAATTTAATATGATTGCACCATACCTGTACTTAATACAAGTATATCGCTAATGATTAAAGGCATATATTAGCTATTCAATTCTTAACAAAAAGCTTATAAGGTTGATGAACACTTTTGAGCTAATATGCCAATATGCGATATTATTGATGATTTTTTGCCTTTCTTCATCACTGTCATTTTTTCAATTTTTATAAATTCCCTCAGCGTTCGATCACCGCGGAGCGTAACTGGGTTATTTGAAATTGAAGCACGAATTCTCCACCAGAAAAAAAATCATTTCACTTCCACACATCAACATCAGATGAGCACGACTTTTGGCGTTTTAATGCATCGCGGTTCCATGTGAACGGCCATAAAACAGTTTTAGGAACCACATTAGAAATGGAGAAAAAAGAGCAAACATTTGGTAAGTTTCCGTATTTTTCTCAGCTCTCATCGAACCATAACTCGTGTTTTCGCACAATTAAATACCGGAAAATCCAGAAAATCAGTGAACTTAGTGAAGAAAGTTCAAAGCTAGTGCACTACTGCATATGAGAAGATGGTATGCGCACTGACTAATAGAAAGCAACGAATAAAAATGTTATAATGCTAGATATGCAACGATTGTAGGGTGTACTAATGGCTTTCATTCATTTTTTTGAAAACCATTATAGTGACAAGAATTTATTTCATAATGATAGAGAAGAACCCCTGCAGTTTTTTATTTCACTATGTTTGCATGTAAGATTTAATGCACACCAAATAACTATAGATGCGAGTTTACATGTTCATGAAAAAATAACTCAAATCAAGTATGCTGTACATGTACTCAGCCCATACAACGTATGGCATGTGCAACATGTTCACATACATGTACATGTACATGTACATGTACCTTATTTCGCATGTAAGCTTCAATTCACACAAAACGCATATACACCAAATAACAGTAAAGGTAAGTTTACATGTACATGTATATGTACAATGTGCATGACGAAATATACCCCAATCAACTTAAATCAAATATACTCAACTCATATACTCGAGTAATGGTATGTACAACAGATTTACATACCTTACTTTGGAAAGTGAATTTCTAAAAAAGACTTGCATTTCAAATGTGCTGATACCTATCTGAAAACATGTTATGTTGTGCATGTACATACCTTGCTCCTAATGTGCACGAAACAAAGTATGTAAACCCTACTTGTCTAGTATACTATACTGTGTAAGATTGAAACTTGTCCTTTCTGTCGCAATTAATCCATGTTATGTTTTTTTGTTTTTCAACTAATTTAAAATAATTTAGCTGCCATCCTCCAGGCAATCAATGCCAGCCTAAAAGCCATTAGGAGAAACCCATTTTCTCAAATTGCAGTAATCTCAAATCTCATTCCAGTAATTCATAACTTTTTGAGAAATTCACAATGTCACTTTGATAAAAAAACCACCTATATCTTCATCTTAAATTTAAACTTTTTGAGTTGTGTCACTGAGGAAACTACAAAAATATTCAAAATTTCAAGTTTTGAACCAGTTGTGCAAAATTCGTAAGCACATTCGTAATTCATTAGCACATACAACAATAGCGCATCTCTAGGTGCCATTCTCCTCACCAAAGGCCTAATTTCACAGCCTAGATGAAATCAGGAAAATCTTCTGCCCTGTGATTTTTGGTTCAAATTTCTCCAGAGCAACTTTGAAAGCACCTCTGAAAGGTTAACTGACTTTGGCAGCTTATGAATTATGCAGAAGGCAATGAAGGCTTGTTCAAAATATTCGTTGATTAGTAAATACAGTAGCACTGTAATTTCGTGACGCTAATGGTTATGTTGAACCATCGCCAACAGCAACGACATTACAACCAATTGAGTTCGTGCAATTCTTCGTATTTACCGAAAATAACGTTTAATCTGATTTATTAAACGTTAAACTCTCATTTGCTCTGAACTACAACATGGCGATAAGGATGGCGTGATGGCAGAAAACGTTTAATTTCCACAAAAATAATAAAATGCAAAGGGTAATGTATTCATGAGTTTCATATCAGTTATTTACTAAAAGTTCAAGCAAGCGTCCACGTAGGGCAATATCCTACAATTGCTCTCGTCTCTAGGTCAAGGGTTCGACTTTTGATTAGCCCAAATTAACGTTGTCAATTAGGCTTGAATTGGCATCCGAATATGGTTTTTGACCTAATAAAACGGTAGTATAATATAGCTCAGCATCAGACAAGGGAAAACGAGCATGAAAACCGTGTCCATTCAAGGGCAATTACACTGCGCCCACGTCCACTTTAAACCAAATGAGCATAATCAACTGGGGCCCAATTAAAAGTCAGGCTCAACAATGGTACAATGCTCGAGGAAATTAACCTAGAAGCTAAGGACGTGGGCTGGTTCATCAGAATCAATTGAGGGTAAGTGGAAAAGCCTCAAATTCCAATATGCCACGCCGTTTTGCTATAGGGCACATCTACAGTGTTTTCCCGAATATAAGACCGCGTTTTATACTCTTTTTTTCTCCAAATTAAACTCTTATTTTCGGGGGATGTCTCATTTTATTCATGTACAAAAATCAAAATCTCTCCTGTCAGTAATGCATTCACAATGGGGGTCAAAACATTGTTCCCTCCCCCCATGCGTCAACCAAAAATATCCATGGCAACAAAACTGATGACAATTAAAATAATGATGATCCACACACATGATGATCACCGATAGCCAGAAACCACGTGACTCACGAGATTTTGTCATTATTGCTATTTGCTAGGGTATAGTAAATGCACTATGCTCCTGACCCTCATGCAAAGTTAAATGAAAAGTTGTAAAACATGATGGAAACCTTAACTGAAATGTGCCTAAGTCTCCTGATCTGAATACTTTCGAACATCATGAGAGGCCCATTGAAAGTGCGTTGTGATTTTGGGGACACCCTGCACAAAATTGCGAAACTCAATTTCTCTTTTCATGATCATTATATAAAAATATTTTTTTGTAAACATTAAGAGGGACTTGCGTTTTATTGGTGGTACTATTTGACAACTTGTGGAAATGTATATGATATTAATAAAAACGATAATTCTATTTTTGATTTATTTATATTATTTATTATATTTATTTATGAGCGATAGATGGCAGCACCTGCCGTCTGAATGGGA
Organism: Cylindroiulus punctatus; assembly: GCA_034695085.1. Lineage (NCBI taxonomy): Eukaryota > Metazoa > Arthropoda > Diplopoda > Julida > Julidae > Cylindroiulus > Cylindroiulus punctatus. The sequence goes on along the minus strand of JAQFYZ010004704.1, from coordinate 2,159 downwards.
ATAGAAGAACAATTCTACAACATAATTTCTACAACATTTGGAACAATTCTAAAAACGAAATGAGTTTTAATTTTATATAGTCCAGGAAATTACTATCAATATAAACTTTGAATTAAAACATTTAGTTTCATTTGAAATTATCTTATCTGTCCAAAATTAGGTAAATTCAATTGCAAAAATGACTGTTTAAACTGTCAATTTCAAGAAGAACCGATCGTGTAACTAAGGGGTGCAGTACTGATGGATTGATGGAAACCTAACAGTGCTTTTCATTAACTTACTGTCAGTAGTACCGACTGTCTAAGGTCCGCATTAGCGTGGGATTGACCTGCAGATTCTTACTTTTTCATTCTACTCAGAAGATGTCCTCAAAAATTGATCCACCCGAACAATATTATAACTGACAATTTTGGCAAAAGTTTCATTCAGTTTCAGTTTTGTAGTTTTCGCCTACAGATAGCGCCACATTGTTGCTTGGTGGTGTGGACATGCACAGACTGTATAAAATGTAAGGCAATCACAAAAAGTATGTGTATGTCGCTGTTTTGCTCAAGTCAAAACTCGATTGATGTTTGTCCCGACATTCTCCAGGTGAGCGTGAAATTCCATCAGAGAATGTTAGAAATTTGCAGGAGTTCACAAAGGATTGAAACTGTACAGGGGGCAAAAACACCAAACTAAAAGACATGAATCTGCAGCTAGCGTTTCTAGTAGTCCATCCAACTAGTGCAGGAATTGGACGTCCAAGGTGGAGGGGGGTGTCCAATTCGGAAGTTGTTGCCACCGACAAAACCACATGGGTTATGTTGACAGGCAAGGAAATGGATAATCAAGAAAGATTTCAACTTATGTTCCCTTTTACACCAGCCATGGCAACCATGGCTCTCCAGCAGCGAGTGGCAGAGGCAGTGTTATCAGAAATGGCTAAAAAGTGGTTCCCATCAGGAAAGAAAGCCCGTCTGGCAGCTTCCTCCTCGCTAATTAAAGGTAAGTTTCTTAACGTTAACGGGTAAAGCACCTGGCGGGGTTTCAGGTAGGTCTTTCGGGGGGTCCTGTGGCCGCCAGGTGCACGTGGAAGCGAACGTTGACACGGGAAGGTTTCTCTACCTCACGTAGTGAATCAAGAAAAAATGGCGAAGCTCAAAAGCACCAGAACGGGCAAAAAAGCCAACGGTATGAGGGTTCACAGCTAATCACAATGCGAAGAAAAAGAAACTGAAAACAAGATGTAGGTCTGCGGGGTGATGGAGTGGAGGATGGAAGTAGGAAATGGGGAATGTGACGTCATCATCACGGAACTGTTTTCGGCTTACAACAGTGACCCCATTCCAAGGCCGGATAGAGGTAAGCCAGGCAAGATGACCTACTGCTGGAAGAGTGCGTTAAGCTTCTTGGCGCTGGGGATTACTTACGATGTAAGATGTAAGTGTGAATGGGTGATATTTGATAAAACTTCATGAAACGCATAAAAAGATGGATTTATATCCCACTATTTGGGTGCATACTTCCAGTTTCACTTAATATTTAAGTGTCCTCTTCGGCCCTGGCGGCTAAATTCATAAAGCAATATCACCATGAACATGACCTTAAGTTTAATAGAATCTTAAGGCCCGTAGTTATCAATAAAGTGTATTTTGTGGCACATTTATTTGATTTGTTGCTAAAACTCCACCGATATCAGTTTTCATAATCCACCACTAGGTGGACAGTAGCACAGCCTTCATATAAAAGAAGTAGTTTCAGATGTATCTTCATGGCCTTTTATTTAGATAATTGTAATTATACATTCTTTAAGGTTATGCTTGTTAATTTTTGTCCAAAAATTCCCTTAAGTTTCCACATTATGCCTAAAAACGTTGGTGGCTAAAAATTTAGCCATTAGGGCTCTATGACGTAAATTCAGTAAGCCTACAATTTGGTTATAATGTTTTGCTAAATAATGCAATTTCAATGTGTTTATTGATCATATACATTACTTATAAACTTCCTCTTACTATTTCTTTCATAAGAGCTTTTTAGAGTGATGAAAGTCAGGGTGGCCACAAAATTATCATTTCGAATTTCCCTGACTTTTCCCTGACCTTCCCTGACTAAATCCCAAAATTCCCTGACCAAAACTTACTCGTTAATGCATACACATTTTTAGTCATAATGAAACG
>JAQFYZ010004703.1:0-10609 GCA_034695085.1 Cylindroiulus punctatus | reverse complement strand
AACTTAGGTGCTGATGAAGAAGCTCCTGCAGCGCCTCATTCTTCGACCTCAGCACCTCGTTCTCCTTCCGCAGGGCCACAATATCCTCGGCCATCCTGCCAGCTGCAGAACGGGTCGTCTGTGGCAGAAATGGGTGGTGTGGTGACGGGCATGGTGGAGAATCTACTAATACAAAAACAACAAAAGCAACTGATTATCTTAAACAAGCATGCTTAAAATGCAGTACAGAAGTACGGCCATAAAAATCATCTTCGCACCTTTGGGCTATGGACTCCAGAGGCAGATTCTTGGCGAAAGATATGTAAGATACGTCAAATTGTGCACATGATCATGGCCTACACGCCAAACTCAGTTGCACTGGTGTGGAACCTCTAGATGGACCGGAAATGCACTTTATGTAAATAGCCGAACTGGAAGTGGACCTGCTGTACGCGAACCAGCGGTCCATTTTGGATGATTCAAATTGTGGGGAGAACTAGGTCCGGCCCCCCACAATACTACAAGTTGAAACATTAATGTTCCCCAAAGGAACACCCAAAAACAGCGACTTTTAACTTCTCAAAAGGGTTTAAGTCCACTTCCGAGGGTGACATGCGTAAATCCTTTCTGGATCAATTCGGCCTAGGCTAGAAGAAGCTAGCCCAGTTGAGTTTACGCATTCGTTCTGTGTGCATTTAGCCACCCCCACACTGGGTTCTATGGCCAAAACACATGGAGAAAATGGCCCAATGCCTTGGGGCATTGAACCAACACAAACACTGTACGGAAAAATACATGGTAAACACTGGAGATGAACGGATCAACACCCGAAGAATGAAGTACACACTTCCACAAACTTCATGGTTTCTTCAGTGATGATATCTGGTCCAGTGCTGTCCCGGGGTTCACTCCTAGAGCCTAAAGTTCGGCCTGGGGGTCTCGGCATTACACATAAACAACATTAAGGGGAAACCAAAAAGGAACAGGAAGTATATCGCCGATCTAATGAAACATTCTGTGAGTCAGAATTATCAGTTAATAGTATGTCTGATTTAACCATACATTGATAACACGTGTCATTAAATTTTTTTCATGTTATTGCTTTGCTTTGTTATAGAGAGCAAGTGCCACCTACAACGCAGAAATCTACCACCTCCACAACTGTTGCCAGGTCTATCATTGTCAAGATCAATGGAGTGTGTGCGAGCATCTCCTACAAAACCTTCTAATGTGTGGTGCATTGAAGATCAAGGTAACTATGCATGCCAATCATTTATGACCTTTAAAATTAATGTTTCATGTGTTATTTTAAACAGCATCTCGAAGGTTTTCACCTGAAATTTGTTATGAAGACAAGGTTGTGGAAGTGCACAGTCAATGTTAGTTTTACTTTCTTAATGTAAATTAATGTGATTCCATAATGTAATGTTGACTAACATACATTTCATAAATACATTAGCCCAAAGAACACGGCAATTGACTTCAACTATTATTGTAGAAATGTGTGTCCTCGGAAACAGTATCAGAACGAATCGTAAGAAATTTAAGAAAAACGATATGCAATAAGTTAATGTTGTAGGGTAATAAAATGATAGATATGTTGTAAACTGATGTCATTCTTTATAATATTTTCGTTTTAGTGCAAATTAATAGGTGTGCAAGATTACCACAAAAAAGTTGGCATGAACATGTTATAAGCAAAGGTAACTACTGTAATTTTAAATGTGGTCATGTTTGTGGGAATTTGCTGTTCACAGCTTCTCAGCGGTCAGCCACTGCAGCATCACATCGGGATTTACTATTTCTTCAGTGTCAGTGTTTAGCCACTTCTAGTCACGATTCAGAATGGAGTTTTCGACATGGACAACAAGATTGCGAGTACCGATAATTATCTTCATTTTGACAATTTGGTAAGAATTTTTCAGATGAAGGACTTTGAACTTTGTCTTGTCATTTAGCCAAAGAAATGACCGAACCACTGTTTAGAAGTTCCACTAACAGTAGCAGACCAAGGACATCATTGGTTAAATCTCGGTGCCCTGTTGCACTTGGTAGACCCACCTGACCTGTGCAGCATCAATCAATGTCTGTTTCCAGACAGCTGAGTTTTAGACCAAGTCGAGGTGTCATGGAACATTTAAGTAATAGAAGGTTTAATATTTTTACAAATTTTGTGTTTTATTAACGAACAATTGTTTACCAAAATTTAGCTTTCAACACAGTATTCGAACAGAAGGCAATGGAAATACTGTATTATCTCAAAGAAGTAGCTACTTCACATTCAAGAATTTTGGATGATATGCAGAAGTATATGAAGAAGTGCCTTGCCACAGGAAACTCAGAAGTCAAGATCCCTGTTGAGTTTCCAATGAAAACATTAGATGATGTTAAGGTCATGGAAGATTTTATGAAAACACGTGAAAACATGTAGGGAACTGTGTGTCTGTCTATTATTAGACCACCATTGACCACAACGTCGCAATCAACTGACGGTTCCATTTGCAATCCGGAGATCGACGGCGACACTACTGCCAAATCTTTACGTCAAGCGAGAGTATTCGGACTTCAGAACTGCTGAGCAGTTACCCGACTACAAGCACATAGTCCAGTTTTGTCACAGTTTTGTCGAGAGGTCGAGGCGCACACCAGTCTGCCAACACGGTGGTGAAATGATTAAGGACACCCATAATAAATTTGGCCTCTCAACATATTTGCGATTCAAGTGCAACCGCAAGCTATGTATGGCCTGCATGGCATTTTTCACCGACGAGACACATGGTGCACTAAACCAACTTGCGGCGCTTGGGGCATTATCCACCGAAAGTGGATTTTTAAACGAACAGGAAAAGTTCGCTTGTCTCAATATCAATGATATGAGCAACCCAACGTTCACAGATTGCGAGTGAAAAAATTTCACATTTCTTGGAAAAGAATTCCAACGATGTTATGCGTGCAGCTATTCACAACGAAATAAGTGTGCAAAGAGGCGCAATGATGTCGACAAAGAACGCTTCATCAAAATTAGTGCAATTGTAGACGGAGATTTGGTGAAGCATATTTAAGGCTGTGGCTACAATGCACTGCTTGCATCATTGGTCATGAGACAAGGAAAGTAATCTATGTTGGAGTTAAGAACAAGTTCTGCGTCATATGCAAACAAATTCAGAATAGGGCAAGGGAGTTAGTTTGAACGGCACACCTGTTTTAGAAACTGGAAGAGCCCCTTCACAGCTATGGAAAGCTCCATATATGTAGACGGATTGAAGCATCTGGAAACTGAACACAAAATTCGCATTTTGACTTTAATTAGTGACGTCAACTCCAGCACCAAGTAGAAAGTTAGAGAGCTTAACCTGTCAAACCAAGAACGCGTTAAAGAAAAGAATAGAACAACATCAGTATCATGTCAAAAAACATAACGTTGCAAATAGCTCTGGCAAACCACGTCTTCAGCGAGTGCCCAGGACATTCCATAAATCGCTAAGGAACTAAAATCATCGACAATGATCACAGGTTTAGAGCGAGACTACTCAAAGAGAGCATGCATATTGAAAACAACCCAAAAGCAATAAACCTGGTCATCCATAGGGGCTCCATCCCGTTTAAATATACAGATATTTTTAAGAGCGAACAAAGGGGGTTTGCCAAAACAAGTAGGGAGTCACAGAGTAGACAAAATGTGCCAAATCGTCCTGCTATACTGAGGGGGAAGGCACTACGAGGATTGGAAAGTCCCATCCGCTTGCACTTCCAAATAATCTGCACATTAGCAGCAGGACTAACAGGATAGGACAAGTTGCCGATTCGGCAGTGGACCAACACAGCCTTGGGAATATCTCCATGGCACGAAAACAAGGAAAGTACATTGGTTAAAAATGCTAACATGGCACGGTGGGCTCTGCCCCCAGTGTTCCCGTTTCTTCCCCAGCCGCTGTCCTTTACTAAGCATCAGCCACCTCCCCCATTATCACACGAGTCCTCAGCATGACTTTTCGTTAGGTAACACGACCTGCACGTGCACCCATTTATTTAGAGGCATACAAGTCGCTTCTTCGGATGCTTTTACATGTGTTTTATGCCCTGTTGTGCTTCTGCTTTAGTGGTGTGCTTGAGCACATTTACTTTAAGTATGTCCCCATCCACTGCAGTCGTTAGCTCGCTTACATATGATGTTTGTTGCATTACTGTATTAATGCCCGACTTCTCCTAAGTAATTCATCTCATTAAGATGATTAAGTGTTCGTGCACGTGTCAGTACATTATCTGTTGATTTTCTGCTTGTATTGAGATTTGGGTGTGTGCGTTGGTTATTTTAATGTTAATGTTAATTGTATTATCATTATTGTTGTATTGCATGATGTAGTTGCATGTCTGATGAGTTTGCACACTTGGCTGCATTTTTGAATTTTTGAATTTGCCGTTCGCTATGTGTAAGGTGTCTGGTTGGAGCGCAATTGTAAGGGTGCAAAGTGTATAGAGGGCGCTGACGTTAGGCCTTCTTTGTTGTAATGCAATGGCTGCCGTATGACAGTGTAGACGTGTTTATGTGCGCTTGTGTTTATGAATTTGGAGGGACTAGAATATGTATAGGGTATATATGGGTGGTGCAAATTTGTTAAAAATGTGCGGTGTTTGTCACCACTTTTTTAGCGTGTTTGGCATGTTGTGTGGAGGGGTTGCAGCAAGTCTGCAATGTGTGTGTGGATAACTGCTGAGGCTGAATCCTCAAAGCAGTTATGGTTAACAAAGGGCCTTGCTACAGCCTGGATATCGTAAGTGATATTTTCTAATTATGTATAATCTCTGTGAATATGTTATAGTGCTTTGCTATGCTATTTGGTTTTGTCCAGCTTACCGAATTATACTAGAAAAATTTATTGGTTTGCCATGAGGTACTGCTTGTTTTATATTTCCTTGTGGCTAGTTGCAATAATTACTAAGTAAGCAACGGTAAATGTTAATAGCTCCACTCTTCCGCTTAGAACTGGTGTTGCTTTTGCTCATCCTATTCGCTCTATAATAAGTTTTCACAATCTGCCTGAGGAAGCTTGAGAATGAGCGCAACATTGCAGAATAAATCGTTTGATTGAGAGGACTGACCTATTTGTTCCACTTCTAGAGCTTGACCTAAGGGAAGAAGGTGAATAAAATCAAGTGTGCCAATCACGCCTGCTGTAGATATAACAAAGCTCAACAAAATTAATGCATTCGAAGCAAAATTCTCAGGTCCTGATTATGTTTTAGTTAAAAACTTTTTTGACCCAAAATTGAAAGCTTGAGAAAGTTGATATCCTCCGACAGGCGATGAATATCAACAAAATACCGACAGGTGAAGAAATTCAAGCTTTCATCTCCGATTTCAGCAGAAATGGTCCAGACCATGTTTTCGGCAAGCCCGACTACTGCGGATGATTTTGCCTTCTTAAGAACGTCCAGAGCAACCTAGCACATCATGAGGCAGTCAACAGTTGTGGAAAATTGGAAGCAATTCAAAACGAAGTCATTAGAGTGTTGGTGACAAACGCCAAAACATTCATTTTCAACGTCACAAACAATGTAGCTGAAATGTTCATGAGTGTCTTCCTTAAGACCATCGGTAGCAAGCGTATCAATTTCGCAAAAGCGGATTGCGTGACCGGAAGTCATGTGGCCATCTAAATGTACAACAAACCGGAACACTGCCATCATGAACGACATTACCGGCCAAAATCAAAAGTCCCTTTGCGAAAAAGTTGTTTCGATAAGGGAACAAGCTCGTAAAAGGATGAGAGATCTCTGCAGTTGTTATATGAACCAGAACGACCGAAGAAAAGAGCGAAAGCTTGCATTGTTCCATCCGGCGGAGACTAACACTACGGGATAATGCCCAACGCGAACTGTTGTCGCCTGAGGCAATCAAATGTGCAATAGAAACTTAAAAGGTATCCATACAAGTTCGGACCATTTGGAATATCAAGGAATATACCAGTGACCAGGCTGGCTGCATTGAGTTAAGGAGAGGCACGTTCAGATGTCGTCAACAAATTTTAAAGCAGTAGGCAACAAAAGAGAGAACTTCTGCAAAACTTGTCCAGAGTATGCTGTATCCGAAGGAGTTCTCGTCTCGCCATGTCATGGGGGCAGAGATAACGAAAACGAAGCTGCAATGGATTACTCAACGATGTACGGCGTGCAAGCGGAAAACTATGGTGATCGAATTATCATGATACGTGCATCACATTAGCTAGTAGAACATGAGACTTTGTAATTAAAATGTTATTCAAATTCGAGAGCATTGTGGTATGCAAAATGGTCGTAGCTTTAAAATAGAGGACCCAGATTGGGCCTTCTAGCTGTGTATTGTGTAGTTTAGTCTAGCTGAAAATAAATAATATCCAATAATTTCTATTGGCTATACAGTGTATATATATTGTACCTGTGTTGCAATTCAGTTATGACATACTTTGTCTGTAACTAAATTTACAATCGAATTAGATGGAATTTTATTAAATAGAATTAGTTGTTCATAATTTAAGGTGCCTTTAATACGTTTTATCTTAAAATAAATTGCACCATCTAAAATGATTTCCTGAAATAAATTAAAAAAAAATTGTAGATGCTATTTCATCTTCATTTCAGATGGGCATCTTGTTTCCAAGTGCGTTTAAAATATTATTTTAGATGTTTCACTTTGCAGTGCATTTGCCAACATAAAAAAGAAGGTCGGCGTCCAACATTTTGTCAACGTTGTGCCAACATGTTCGACCAACCTAAAAACGATGGTTGGCGTCCAACATTTTGCCAACATTGGGCCAACACTCTTTTGCAAACTTAAAAACGATGGTTGGCATCTAACATTTTGCCAACGTTGTGCCAACATGTTCGGCCAACCTAAAAACAATGGTTGGAAAACAACATTTTACCATCATTGGGCCATCGTACATTTTCCAATGCCAACCTTTTGCCAACTGTGCCAACGGGTTTCCAACGTTGGCCCAACATAAAATCAACCCTAGTAACACTTTAAGATAAAAAGGAAGAACTCCAGAAATCACATTTTTTCAGTAGCGATAAGACCTCCAGTTGCGCCGGCATCTTTGGATTTTGGGTACATTAAGTATCTAAAGACAGGTCTGCATTGATTGACATTAAAAGCGAAGTATCGGCTATCATGACCGAAATCCTGGGTTTTTTTGATGTTGTTATAAATGATATCTACATTTCGTGGTTGATTGGCACCAACCAATTGACATTCTTTTAACATTACTCTACCAAAAAGGCACAAAACGATGAAAAACCTAATAAGCCAGTGTCGATCAACAATGAAAGGTCTGTAATGATTGACATTAAAAGGGGAAATCTTCAGATACCCCCCCTTTTTAAATTCACTCACATCACACGTGAGAATCACACACACACATCCTTAGCAATACTCCTTCTGGCTCCTTTCTATACTTGAATGAAGCGACCACCCGTAATGAGAGATTACAAAAAGAATTCCACGCAGGTGCGCTAATCTCGTTTCAGTGTCGTTTTAAATGATTTCTACTATGTTGAGGGTGATCGGAACCAACCAATTAAAATTTCATTAAGATCATGTTTGTTCACACCTAAAAACAACATAACCAGCAAAAACCTAAAAAGCCAGTGTCGACCAATCCTGAAAGGTCTGAATTGCTTGACATTAAAAAGGAGGAATCTCCAGATACTCTTATTAACATCACATTATTTTCAGTTGTACCAAGTCGCCCCGTTGTCAACTATTGATGTGCCGACTTTACAATACAAATCAGAAAATCAAAATTTAACAATATTTGATTGCCAAAACAGAAAGGATCATTCCAAAGGATCACCTCCTTAAAGAGCAGGTGGCTTTCTTATATCACACACGCTATCCTAATTGTGGTGTTCATGGTTTCCCAAAACTAAAATAGGCAAATGCTAGGATTGTGCTACAAAAGACGGCCCTGAACGTCTTTGATCCTGTGACCAATGTAATTCCCTGTATTGGATTTTAGAAAAAGTACAGTGCTAAGATAATTCTCCCTTATGGCCAGGTGAAAAGTGAGGAATGAATGGTCATTTGTATGAAGGAATGGCAATCTAGTGAGGATGAGGAAATCATTGTGATGGTCATTACTAAGCTTTTGCGGTCATCTGGCGGCTGCAGCTGCCTGATGTAGTTAATTGGACTATAGAGCAAGGTGGTAGCCTGGTTTTGCAAAGTGCCGTAGATGATGATGATGGTGGTGCGGGACGATATGTTCAGTTGTTGTGGGTTTGTGAACACTAGTTTTAGTGCTGTTCCTTCATGGCTTGGGTGTTTTATTAAGGCGTCGGTGGGGGCTATCCTCCCTGTTACGCACAAGTGTAAATAGCCCCATCAGCGGGCCCACAGCACCGTCACAAGTCCACTTCTGGACGAGCGATGGTGAATGCCACTGTGCGGGTCGACACCTGTTAGGTTGTTGGTTGACATCTGATTATGGCAATCTGATGGAGTAATTTGTGGTATATCTATAATCTTTACAAATAGCACTTAAGGTTAGTGGGTCAATGAGGTCTTTGGTGAAGGTGAGATGATTCGCGTGATGCAGGCACCTTTGCTTTTCATTTTGCATGATACAGGGTGTATCTATGATTCTGTCTGGGTCTGAGTTGAAAATGTTTTAGTCATACAGTAAATAGTCCAAAGGAGGGGTTCATAAACAAGAGATTAAAATTCTTTAATTGGTCTGTGGTGTACTTGCTGCCGAAAGCATGCATATCTTCTATTTTTTGCTGTAGAAGGGCAGAAGGAGAGTAACTGCAGCCATTGTGGGTGTGATGTTAGTACAGCGGGCAGAGATTATTAATATCTGGAGAGAAAGTATACCGATTCATCCTGATATAGTAGGGGCATGTTTGCAACATAATTTTTTTAAAGAAAAAATGGGATATGGAGGATAAGATAATCTCTAGCTGTTAGTGCGAAGGTTAGAAGGGTTTTGTATTAGGGAAATGGGTGGAATTTTGTATTGTGTTTGCAATTGGGGATGAATTTTTCCATGGTCAAAATAATTGTGCGGTCCCTACAATTGCTCAATTGCTCCCCAGAATGTTAGCAGATTCTTAGCGGGAAGGTTGTGTATGGTAGAGATAGTTGTGGAGGGTTGTAGGGAATTGGGGTTTCCTCCAGCCATTTGATGAGTTCCCTTGGTAAGCTTGCATTTGGTGAAGTCAGGCAGGTCAGCCAATAGTTGAAGGTTAGTTGTAAAGGGGCCTTTGAACATTATGCAGCCCAACAATGACCAGCAATGGCTTTCTTTTAAAATAACTGTAAAGAATCCCTATGTGATGGACCATATCACAAAGCAGAGATGCCATCTGAAAATAATATATATGCACGCACTGGACAGCCTTCCTGCCACTGACCTCTTAGAAGACAGTCTGTCCCTTACGTTTAGAAGCATTGCAAGCAATGCCAACAGTAAGTCTGTCTTTCACCAGAAATACAATTCAACTCAGCTTCATTTTTACTTCGATCTATGTGACACCACAACAGATTAATAACGACATTTTCAAGTCAGTCAACACCGACTGGCACAAAGATCTAAAGCATTTCCCTCCTGATAAAACCGTCCAAACCCGTTATATTTTTAACACGGCGTCCCCATCCTCGAAGGACGTGACAAAATTACGCTAATTTGCCGATCAAATTGCCGTTCCCTATAAACCGTTATCCACTATTGTGCGATAGGAAGGGACACATTTGAAAATTTCGTGCAGAATCCTGCAGAAAATGTGCGCTAAAGAATTCCGCAGAAAATAATGTTTCTTCTGCAAAACACTTTCAGGAACGTTACTTGTGCAGACCTTTATGTGCACCTCCAATTCTGCTGAATGTTTTCCTAAGCAAGTATATCGAGTTGTTATGTATTCTAGGCTACTCTTAGGCAATGGCATTATAATGATGTCATTGAGCACCTGTATTATTATAAATGGAAACAAAGCAGTCCGATATTTGTGTGCAAAGTCAGTTCTGCAGATTATGGTGTGCAGAACGAGTTTTGCAGTCCATGTTGTGCACAATAAATTCGGCTCAATGTTTTGGTTGGACATATATCAGTGGTTATCAAATTCTAGGCTATACACAGGCTATGTGATAATGCTGTCATTGAGCGCCTGTATTATTATAAATTGGAACAGAACAATCCTTCATTTGTTTGTGTGTGGAGATGGCTCTTTCATAATGCTGTGTAGAAAAATATAGAGATATAGATGTCTTGATTTATTTATTACGTTTCTATGAGGAATCATTGCACAACACAGATACATAGTCTGCCCAAGAATGTTTTTGTATAATTTGTTTCAGAGAATATGGTGGAAAACAGCATATTTAAGCAATGTGAAGGTTGTATAAAGAAAACTTTCTGCATAAACTGATGTGCATAAAATATTGCGTAGAAATATTTCTGCAGAGAAAGGCACCAAATACATTGTATATGCAGAAAAATGTCTGTAGAGACTAAGGGGCGGATCTAGGGGGGTGCCCAGGGTGCGGCAGCACCCCCCTTGCAGTTGGCCCTGTAACACCTTTACTTTCACATTTGGTACCATATTTCATTAAAATTCATTTCACTTTTCATGTCGGTGATCTTCATTCAGCTAA
>JAQFYZ010004702.1:0-10612 GCA_034695085.1 Cylindroiulus punctatus | reverse complement strand
AAAAAGCATTAATTTCTGCAGAATTATTTCGGGTTCATTTTTTTCTGCAGAATTCTGCATGACTTTTTCACATGGGCGGGGAAAACCACTCATTTAGGCCGTATTTTCTTGTTGCGAAACAATCACCATGTCAGTGCTAGCTATGTTGGCGAAAATGTCCACCGTTTAAAAAACTTCAGCGAGAAATTATTACATGGCAAAACCAAGGCACGAATGGAAGACATTAGTGTGTTGTATGTATGCACGCATGCATATGTGCAGTGCTTGAGTACATGTACAATGCATGTTGTTTTGTTGTTATACACACACAGATTGACCAAAACGTTGAAAACCAACTAAAACAATTTTCAATACGCGTGTAGGGCACACATATTGTACAAATGTTCCAATATTAACGTGATAGTTTCGATGTATGTACATGTACATATACACATATCCAATCTCCTGTACCGGTTCTATTGGCTTTACATTTTTGTTTGTTCAATTTATGAACATTCATCAGATGTTATTTAACATTTTTACTGTACGGCCCACCCCCTATAGCCGCGAGGTAAAGCAGTATGACGTTTAAGACAAATTTACATTTACAATGTATATTGTTTTGTTATTATACACATACCGATTGACTAAAACGTTGAAAACAAACTAAAACAATTTGTCATAATTGCTCGAGTTTGTTCAATTCCCCCATAGTGGCTTATTGCAAACAGTAATGCCATGTAAACACATCCATATACATGTAGATATCATAGTTTCTCCACGTTAATATTACGTTTGGCTCATTGTACATATACAAAATACTGGCATGCTAGAGAAATACTACATATTGAATGAGGAAAATTGACCGAAATTGTGAGGTGGGTGGATGTACCCATCCTCGAAAATGAATTATTCCTTGGATATATTATTTCTTTAAATTTCATCAGCTGATTTCATTTTTAAAGTTTCAGGTTGTCCTTTTAATGTAGTTCTCTAGCATTGCTCCATCACCGTAAAACACGTTTTACTTCTGAGCTCTTAATTACGTCTGGTGTTCATTTTTGATGCTTGCATTTAATACGATTTTCGAATACTGCGTATTGGAAAACTATAGGCTGTGTTGATTAGTGTACAGTAAACCGAATGATATGGTTGGTATAATTCAGCGTATCAAATCTGGGGGGAAATCTTCATTCTGGTCTAGTATTCAGACAATGTTTAACGTCATGTTGGCTATTAGGACAGTTTTTTGTCCGTAGCTGGGTCGTAGAACCCTAGGTCGGACCAGGGTCAGTCGGTTCATGCTTTTTTGTCTTTTTTTTTCCTGGTTTACTTCCCCCTCTTTTTTTCTGCTACCCCCCGTGTCCTCGCGCTCCCTGTTATGTAACCTCACATATAGCCCCCTTGTACGTGTACCGTAGGACCCTGTGTATTGGCTAAGGTTAGGTCGAATGTAACCTTACCCATAGCTCGTGGTTGTGAAAGCAACTTTCATATACATAATATTGCGCGCACGTATAAAAAATAGGTCTTGTTCCGTACCCTCACTTGAACTGACCCTGATTTCAACCCCTCTTTCTTTTCTCTTTCATTTTTTTTCCCCGCATGCACACTATAGCTGTTATAGTGACGTCTCCGAACGTCGTTGCCAATGTGTGATGAGAAGTGTGCACAATCGAACTGGTCGAAATTTAAGCCTGAATAGATTGCGGGGCAAAATAACGCAATCTGTAGAAAGACAATTTGCAATGGCACATGCACTTTTACTGTAACATTCGTTGTGTCGTACTTGCTATGCGTCCAAAATCCAGCATTTGTATTTTGTGCATGTGTGGACTTCTTAGTCAAGTGACTTTATTGGACATCCAATTGGAATCCTTTTGGTCCCAAGGTTTCTTCGTAAATGCTGCTGTGAATGACACTGCAATGGAATTCCAGCAAGTGTGGTTTAGAAACGTCATCAGCGAGTATAGAGAAATGTTTTCTACTGTTAATTTGATCCGCCTAGCATAAAATTCAATGCGCTGCACTTATAAGCATTGCGTATTATCGTCAATTCACATGTATTTAAGGACTTGTCGAGGGTTTAAGCACAGATGTTGTATACGTTCACTTTGCTCAGAAACAATTAAGATTTCGTTTCCACGTACCAGATTGTTTCGACAATTATTGCTGCATGTTTTATATAACCTCAGTAGAGACTAACTTGCATTTATTTTGTTTTTAAAAAACAAACACAATCCTAGATTTACAATGCATGTGTATAGGCCCTATACATTTTATCATTAATTTCAATTTCCTGTACCCGAAATTGCACCCGTTAGACATATACCATATCGAGGTAACTTCGGAATAAGCCAACAATGGCGGCCACGCTTTTTCTACGGAGCCTGTTACGGATACTTTTAGATTAGGTTAGGTTCGGTCAGGTCAGAACTGGCCCCCTGGACACTCTTTTGACCTGACCAAACCTAACCTAATCCAAAACTATCCATAACAGGCTCCGTAGAAAAAAGCTTGGCCGCCATTGTTGGCTTATTCCGAAGAGTTGCCCATATCGATGCTCCGTCCAGACTGTGGATGTTATTATATATGCGTATAATAATTAACTTACGATATAATTATAAAAGTTCAGATCCTCAACTATTCGTAAAACCTGTACCCACGTTGTAGCATATGTATATAACCATACACAAGCATATAACCTAATATCATTACAAATCTGATGGATAATTGTATTATTCTGCAAAACTGATGTTTATATAGGAAAGAACGATTTTCGTTTGCTTCTTACATTCACGAAACCTGTTTTAATTTGCCACCAAATTGCATGTTGGCCACCGAGGTAGTGTAGGTTTGTAGCAGCGCGCATGCGCGTGACGCCATATTGCGCCGTCTGGGTTTAAGACAGGAAAGGCCGTGGCGCTCCTGCGTTTATAACGCTGTCCCGATAACACTTTTCTATTAATTATCCGTCCAAATTGTCGCTGGTTAGCAGCCAGACGTTGACCTTTTGAGGAAAACGCTATCGACAGAATGGGTCGAGTGCATCAGCACGGCCTATAGGCCTATAACGGACGTCCTATTTGGCTGATTTCAGACTCGTTTTTGCTGATCTGCTTTGCAGCTAATCTGAAAACGTGATATTTATTTTTGCTTATAAGCTTTCCCATATATGCTCGAATTCAGTTTCATTGATTCGTGTGAATGGGCATCATGGTCGAAGGAGCGCAATAATCCGCTGCGAGCGCATTTCTGCTGCCTCCATTTGGAAAATCAGCATTTGTTATTCTTGCAGTTCAGGTCCACAGAAAACGAGCGATTTATTCCCCATAAAATGATCTTCGGATGTGGCACCGAGTAACTGTATATACCTGGAATGGACGCGGTGCTATTGTTTTATTAGAGATGAAAAAACCGCATGGGCAATGCCCAGTAAAAATAGATGCAACCTCGTTCTCCTTCCCAATGCAAACCCCCCATTAGAAGGTTGAGCTGAGTTCAAAGCTAAGAGACAGAAATAGGCCTCGGGGTTTACGTGTGCTAGGCCTAATTGGATTTATAAATTAACGATCGACATTTCTGCTACTTTGTCGAATTTAGAAATTGGGAAAAGAAGTACGTAGGTTACCTTCACGAAGGGCAATTATTAGAAAATAATTTGACGAAGTGCTAAACGCCCAATTGGTAGCTCTGGTTTGGGTATAAAACAGTAACGTAACATTTCTGAAAACATAGCCTCTTGTTGGTAATGTAAGACTTGAGTTTCAATAGGATCTATGTGCCTCGCCACAGACCCGCTAATGCCGGCAACTTGCGAGAAACTTACATTGTATGTTTGTGAAAACATCAGATGTTTCGACATGGCCACTAGGCTTGTAATAACGTTTATTTGATACGGTAGGCATTTAGCTTTGGGGGATTAAAGAGTACCGTATTGTTGAGGCAGTACTGTTGAATATCATCTTTGTTAGCTTACAATTTCGTGTTGCACGGACTAACTACTGCCTGCATTTGACTTTGGCACTTAGATCCTTTTGAATTTCCAACTTCAATTTGTGCCAGAAATAAAAATAGAGAAATGTATTTAGGCACCTGAATCTGATTTGTTTTCGCAGTCATTACTTACATGTACCTTGCTTTTAACTTTCACATGGTTTATATTTTTATAAGGGATTTAATTGTCAGTATTATTAACGAGCACGTAAATGGGTCCAGTAAAAAAATTAACTTCTGCTGCGAATATAGTCGATACCACTAGAATGTAAACCTGATTTGCGAGGGACGTTTATGAAGGGGTGAAAGGGAGTCAATGTCTTTAATTTTTTGAGTTAAGAGCAAAAATGCATTCTACTGATGTCTGATTGTTGCAAGAAAATGTGTAGGATGTGAAAGCTTTTGTATACAGCTGACAGAAGGCAGCACAAGTTTCAAATTTACATTGAAATAGCTGCGTTGCGTTGAAATGCTCCTTTCGCAGTACAAGGAAAATATGACTTACACCACTGTCACATTCATCCCTACATATAGTAATTGGCAGTGAATACTATATAATACTTTTATTATTCTCTCGGTTCCAATTAAACGGGATGACGCCATTAATACCGTACAGCCGTGTACATGTGATTAAATCTATCGCAACCAGATATGCATCATTCGGAATTCCAATCTTGATGCAAAACTGCGAAAATAACGGCTACCTATTTTCATGTATATGGCAAATTAATGGAACCACATTCCTGGCACATTCCATTTCACGAATGAGTGCATGCACGATGATAAGCATCAGCATGCGCGAATTTTTTCTTATGTCACATCCTGTACTCACCCATTTTGAGGTTGTGTGATCTGACGAAATAAGAGCCCTGTTGTTGTTTTTGTTGCTAAAAGCCTTCTCTTAGTAGGGACTCATTCGTTGTGTGCCTTCCATTGTTACAGCCCTCCCCCAACCTGATTGGTCGAACGGGGAAGGGATTCGGATGCATAATGTTGTAAATCAATTCACACATGAGGATATACATGTAAGCTGCTTCTGTCATGCAATTCCTAATTCAGTATGTACAGTATGCAATTTTCAATGCAGTTTTGCTATTACGTGTACACCGGCATACGGTATAATGACATTTGGGATAGCAAAAGATTAACTCATTAACGCTTATTTAATTATGGAATTAGCGTCGGAAAATTGATTTTTTACACATAATTGATACTAAAGCCATCAGAAAAAAACGACGCTTGTAACTGAGGCTATTTCAAGCTTGGATCTGATGCCATTAATTATGCATGCTCATAGAAAACATCAGGACTTCATGACCGAATATTACGCCATCATGAAATGCATTAATTGAATTCCACAAATGCGATTAACGATTCAATAATGTACATTTCAAGTGATGCAGGGCAGGCAGTTATATCATCTACAGATCATATGATCGCCAATTAATTTATAGTTATTTGTGCATACCACTATTAAGTCATTAATATGAAATTTGATATGCACGAGAACTGAAATACAGGGTGGGTAAAATTTCACCATCTTTTGTAAATTTAGATAGTATCCCACCCTGCATCCTATAAGCTATATGGTAATCTTTTTGAATGCGTTTTTGGAATATGTTTGATATCGAATGGGACTACTATTTCCATCCTTAAGTGGGGGATTACAAATTCTTCATCTTATATTCCGTTGAATTGGAGATTATTTTTTTTCCGAATTGCTTATATTCTGTCGTTCTCGCTCGCATTTTGAAAAATAATCCAGTAGATGATTAATTCAGAATTTATGGACCTCCTTTTTGTTTTAATATAGCGAATATTAACGTCGCGTTGTTCAATATGAAAGTATATAATGTCGTTAAAATAATTAAGGTTGACGTCCGAACCTTACCTTTGTAGGTTAGTTATTTTTCATTCAGAATGTTCTCATGCCATCTCGTACACATGATGCAAAATTCCACAAAATACGCATATGAAAGAGTAATCTCATTACCTCCTCTAGGCATGCATTCGTTTGTATACTTGATTAGCGTTGTTCTAGCACTAATTGATGCACACTTTTTATGTTCGTGATGCAATACGTGTATACACTGTATGTCTCCACCATTATAGGTCTGGGCTGGCTGGTGCACGCACACGCGTCTTCACTTCGTTTCTTTTATCAGATCCATATTATGTATGAACATCGTAAAAAAGCACCTGTGAAATTAATATTGATACGCTCGTAAACGGGCCTGTGTGAATGCATGCGCCGTGGGTTTTTAACAACTTACTAAATAGGTTATTTTCATCGCGCATGCTTTTTGATGCGATAATGGATGCATTAGGCGCCATTTTGTTTTCTGCATGGTCCCCCGGAAGAGGGTGAAATCTATAAGCTTCTTGCTTATTAACCGTTATTGGTCATCGCCGAACTGGACCCAGCCATATCGTATTGCCCTCCATGGCTCCATCGGTGAGGACCTATATGGTGTCCGTAAAAGGTGGTTTGTTATGAAATGAACTTGTCACTTTGTTCCTACAAATACACCGATAAGGGAGGACAGAAAACCTGCAGCATTCCTGTGGGGATAACATGCTATATACAATTGCCGGAGCCAGTGATAGAAATCCCCCTTTTCTTTATACGTATAATGTACATGCTATATATTTGAGGTTATAAGTTTGGTGCTGTGAGTTTCAGGCTCTGCCCTAATCAGCTTTTTCTTAATTAAGAGACGTGAAATCGTAGCCAATGATATTATTGAAGTTCCAAGAAAAGGATTTGAAGTTCCAAAAATAAGCATTGCAATAAAGTAGTTAATTCACGATACATGAGTCAAGTCTCTATAGCCTGACAATATTCAAAAGTGCATCTCAGTGATATAAAAATATAATAATAATATTGATTTTATTCCATAAGGAAAAGCAATGAAAGGTTGATGGGAACGCTTACAGTCATCCTGTACAAATTGAGACTTTAGGTTAGAATTAGGAAATTTTGGAGTATTAGATTGCCTGAAGTCTGTTCAGCCTTGAGACAAAAACATATAGTGCACATCAATAACCATCAATGGTCAGCACATCAATAACGTCACTATGGTCTTATGGTCTATGGCGCAACATTTTGTTGATTATCTCATAAACATACGTTTGGCAAATCAGTCCTATATTGAAATTCATGTCACCACGCAATGAATATGCCAGTTTAATACCAAATCTGCCGTTGAATGGTTATCCTCCGTCTTTTTTATTTTTTTTGTTTGCTAAATTAGTTACATATTCTAAACGTGTTAAGAGGGTCTACCATTTACCAATTTAAATTCTCGCAAATACCGCTCGTTGATCTATTTAATTAAATTAAATGCCGTTGAAGTTGCTATGGAAACTTGAAATGAAATTTTGAAGTTTATGGATTCAATTATTATTAGTTTTTTTTAAATTAATACTGCTTTAATAAGTGCCTCTTGTCGCTCTCGATTGCTAAGGTTATTTTAATTCGTGTATTTTTAGTTCAATTTCCAGCTCGTTTCAAAATTCATCACTGGTTTCTGAATGTACAGCGAGCCAACATGTATCTCGTTTTCAGGAATTGCTCAAACATGTTATAAGCTAAAGTCTGCTTGCCGTTGTAGTGTTTTCGATGCGTCTAATGATCTGCTTCGGCTGTCTAATTAGGGATTTTTCGACTTAATTGCACGATAAACCTTTTAACACTGGTGTGGAATCTCTCATCTCGTTTCAAATTCGTTTTAGGACTAAGTTTATCTTGGTTTCAAGGAGTTGAGCCATTAAAATTCGCCTTTGGATGGCTGCCTCCTAGCGCATTATTCCTCTATGAAACAACAGCAATCGCACGATTTCATCGATGCAAATTTACGTGGGCATTAAATGTATAAATTGCCATTAAGTGAAATGGACTGTCTTGTCCGTTGACAAGCCAGGAAAGCACACTTTGATGTAATATCGTATCGATAAGCTTTTCTCGTTGTTAAAAATTCAGTATTTTATCATTATATTAACATGGAGCTGGTGTTGATCACGTGTCTTGTAACACTAAACCATGTCTGCCATGATATCCATGCTGTCATTTCCGCCGGGGTCAACCATGCGCTGCAGGTCCTGTCCGTTTGCACCATTGGCTCCAGGTGGCTGCAGTAATTACTCAGTGGTTGATTTGCACCAATGGTTGGTGAGCCAAGATTACAACGTTAATCGATGATATGAGAACTCCACCCCTAGACACCTACATGTATGTAATCCAAGTCATAGACCAGTGGTCAGCGCATCTGGGCGCCAGTTACTCAACTTTGATACTAATTTTGTTCTCCATATATGATGGGCGTGAAACTGATAGTGGTGTAGGTCAAAGTTTTTCATTTTTCATATACGTGCATTGCAAAAATGGATTCTGCAGAAAGTACAGATGTCAAACTTAAGAAGAAAATGTATAGAATGTCAAAGCTTTTGCATACCTCTGACAGAAGGCAGAATGTTTGAAAGGTACTGTACATTGAAACAGCTGCATTGTTTACAGGTTGAAACTCTTACTTCGCAATACAAGGAGTATGTGACTTGCACCACAATCTCTTTCACCTCGTCATATACAGTATAGGCTGAAGTGCACCATGTGAGAGCATCCTTTTGTATGTAGTGAGGTTGTCATTTTGCTCGCACACGGGCTATCCTTATCCTCATTGCCCAGCAATTTCATTGATTTCAATTGATATTTTTCGGGATTTTACATTAGCATCTGGACGGTGCTTCGGAAGGCATCCATGCAGAATTGTTGAACTTTTCAGTCTGAAGTATTTTCGGTCAAGCCCCTTTCGAGTGGCATTATCTGATCCTTGCATGTATTATGTTATCGTGTCCATGGTAACTGATTCATCCTCTTAGTGCTCGGAAATGCCAGCGTATCACGTTGTAAGTTCACTTAAGATTAATACGTTCAGACTAAAGGCAGCCACTTCAACTGCCTGGGTGGAAATGCATTTGTATCTGGTAACATGCCCACATGGTGTAACGGACAAAATGCTCTGTAAATCTGACTAGACTAAATGACCATGGAGCATCCCAATCTCGTATGTAACTGGACTGTGGACCTTGATGTCGTGATATTTGAGCTTATAACTTTTAATCAACAAACATTAAAGGTTTACCTTAGTCATAATACGGCTTAGTTGGGACTACAAAACGTTTCTGTCAATTTAACTTCTAAATATGAGAAAACTACAGGTATGCACGTTTAATGACGGAAAATTATTTCAATGGTTATAATGCATGTATTTGTAAATTTAGTTCTCGCGTTTTTGGAATTTAGAAGACAGAACACTCAATTCTCACAACTCTGTCACTGTGTCTCACAACTCTGTCACTGTGTGTCATTAATATTAAGAAATTAAAAAGAATTAATTGCCGAGAAAGAAATGCAAAAATACAGTAGTTTATTTATGCAACATAATTGATGTATGAGCATAGATTAACCATATTCGAAAGTGCATCTCAGTGATATTCCTGCAGGCTCAATGCAAAACTTTTCAAATAAAGGTTACTATAGGACCCGCCTGTATATGGCCATTGATGAAATATTTTATCTCGCAAATATACATTGACACAGTGTAGGTCCTATTGCAATCCGAGTCTTCAATTATGCATATCACTAACATGATTGCAATATGCGCAGTAGGCCAACAAGCCCAATGTTGACCACGCATCACTTTGCAAAGCTGAGCACCAAAAATGAGAACTGAAATTCATAGAAACGTTTCCTGGTCCCAAACGGACCGTTTATTGGACCGGTATCGTTGTCGTCTACATCGTTCAGACAAGATCCACTATGTAAGTGGGACATTCCAAAGCATTTTCCTAATTACTGGCAGATAACCACACTGGGACACTCTGTATGGCACTGTGCTGTGTTCGCCATGGCACAGTGGCGCTATGGCGCTCTTTCGCCTCTTGCTTGGCATTAGCAATTAACGCTGTTTAACGGCTGCGGCTGCTATAGTTTTGCTAAGTCAAATACGGCTTAATTAGGTTGGGGGTCCCTGTCGTTTTTCTTGGGCGAGCAAACGCGTTATCACCTTTTTCTTAACGCGCCACGAGTGTGCGGGGAAAGTTGAATGAAAATCCCGAAAAATCAATATTTCTGCCACGCCGACCCCCTCGTTGACGGTCGATTCAATTCAATTGGTTTCGTCTGGTTGGCTGGCAAGTTGTTTAGTTTAACTCGAGGATTGGTCGGAGTTTGGGCAGAAAAACGTGCTTCTGGAGCCACTTTGCTCAATGCGCGTTTCGTTGATACAATGTGTACATTGAACATGCAGGTATATCGGATATACATATAGACCAACATCATTTAGATGGCAGGGTTGTCTGCAAGGGCAATGGTTAGTGTATCCAGAAATTTAGCCATGGGGATGATGGGACTTCACTAGATGTGATCTGGGACCAATGCTGGTGGAAAAGATGACACCATGTAAAATCTAAGCGCATGAAAGCCCAACATTTCATGCTACCCTGCATGGCTTGTGTGTAAATGATCCTCGGTAATGTTGATGGCTGAGACCCATTTGACATGTCTATAGTAGAAATACGAACTGATGGAACTGAAGGACAGCCAATCAGAGAGGTGTCGCTTATCGATTAGGGATTC
>JAQFYZ010004701.1:0-10612 GCA_034695085.1 Cylindroiulus punctatus | reverse complement strand
AGGTACAAATGCAGTTTTTGTGGGGTACAAATGTCAATTGTAAAGGTACAAATGCAGTTTTTGTGGGGTACAAATGTCAATTGTAAAGGTACAAATGCAGTTTTTGTGGGGTACAAATGTACATTTGCACCCCATATATCATATAGGTACCCAAAGGCATGAAATGATTTAAATGTTTTTACCTCAAGGTACAAATGACTCATATGCACCCCTAGGAACACATGACATGGGTACACGTGCAATCAACATATATCAACTGTGTGTACAGTTTCAAAACATTTGTACCCTTGAACCCTTAAGGTTCAACATTTTTACTTTTTCCGTTTAGAGTGTAGTCTGCATTTCGCTAAGTGGACGTAGCGGAAATTGCTCCTAATGTAGGTAAAATTAGGAAGAATGGTGTAAATGTTCTTTGTTTTACATCCCAGCGATCAGTTATGCTTTTCAGAGTAAAACTTGTGCAGGTACTTTATTTCCCAAATTGGACATCAATAATCATTAATCATTCATCATTAATGAATGCCCGAAATTTAATTGTTTTCACTGCTGGTATTCGCAAATTGCCATTTTCGTAGTGTTCCTTATCAATGTGAACAACATAAATGGAATTGGGTTGAAATAATCATCAATACACAGGCTGCAGTTTTGTCATATTTCGCGTTTTGAATCTGCATCATAACTGTGTCAAGCTATTGTGCCATCTCATTTTTGGACGTCATGCTTCGTTGCTATATGACGACCAAAATTGAGTTGGCCAACCTCTGGGTATACAGGGCCTCAGTGATCTTTGACCTCTGGCTACCGTTGGGCCACTGCGACTGGTAGCTGGAAAGAAACGATTAAAATGAGATGTAGCGGCTGCGTCATGAGGCATGAATATTTCATGAGTCGTTGGGGGAACTAACAGGCCATCATCACGAAATGCACGACCCTCTGTGAATAAATCAGTTTTGCAGCTTGAAATTCTGCGGTTAATCCGACCGGGCATCTGAACAGTAATGTAGACGTGCATGTAAATTCGAATTGTAAATAAAGTTCGTTCTGTTCACTTAATTACACTTTGTGTTATCGGCAGGAAGGATTGCCAGATACGAGCCCTGATTAAACACGTTGTTTGCAAACATGCATAATTAAACGCGCTGGGCTTGCTTATGATTATGCAAATGTACGCGCGCAGGACACTCGAACGCTGCAAAATCATGTCTACCTGTCAACGACAGAATAAACGGAAGCACAGGTGCATATCCGGGGAAATTTTATATATAGGCCTCGCCGTTTCTTGAGCCACGCCATAAAAATGCGAAATTTGCATTAAAATGAGAAACTTCCCCTCAGTGCTCGTTGGCTCTCAGTGATTGCCGCCCTCTAGGGGCAGCTTTATCTTACTTGTAGTTTCGGTTTTGGTTAGATTTGATTATCTAAGGTTATAGGTTAATTAGGCACAAAAACACAAAAGCGACATAAAAAGGATGAAGTTGAGTTTGCGATATCACACAGTTGGAGCACTGACTATACTATAATATGCGTTTACTTTCTTTATTTAGTAGGTTATTGTGTTTATCATAATTTAATCTAAGATAAACTAACCGATAAAAGTAGTTTTTTATTTAGCTGCCCATCGCCCTAAATAAAGGGGTTGTCCAATGATTATGTCATTACATTTAGATCCTCTCCAATGATGGATGACATAGTCATGATATGGTAATATGTCGGATGCATTGTAGGGTTCATCCATTGCAGAGGGCGAAAAACCGTTGCCAGAAAGATTGGATTTTTAGTATACATTGTATTTAAAACCAATGTATTTAAAACGAGGGAATACTAAAGCTACCTTAAGTCATTATGATAAAAATGTCCAAGGCGAAAATTTTCTCAAAATTGGATAATATATACTGTACATGAATGATGTATTTTAAAGCATTGTATTATTATACACTGGCATTGGTTATCTTTTAATTGGCAAACACACTACTCCTCACTTCCGTCATCATTCACCATCATTTGGTCCTCTTAAAATGCTGAGTTATGACATCATACTTGAACGTCCCATCACTGTTTTTTCACCTTGGAAAAAGATTGTTCACTTTTGAGTTTTATACTCTTCTTCTTGTATGCATACACCAGCAGACAGGGTTGTCATATACACGTGGTTAATTGTCAAAAAATGGTTTCCGAACTATGTGCTGTGATCACAAAAGAGGGCAGTGAACGTGGCATTAGCATTCTATCATGTGACGTGTCCATCAGGTCACCATGGACAACATACTGCGGTTGCATGTTTGCTGGACATGCTTCCTAGAAAAAATAAATCACAGCATTTTTCTCCAGTTCAAATCAATACCTGGCTCCGCTATTCATATTTAACCTCAATCTATTTGGCGACTCGATTGTTTATCCACTGTTTTGCCGTTGCGTAATTCCTGTCATAATCCGGAAAAAAATCATCGCGGCTGATTAAATGGGGTTATTCAGCAGTTGCCACGATGGCAATTCACTCGAATCATTATTTGTAGGACACATAGTAATTACCCAGCAAGAGAAAGGGGCCGAGAGTACTTCCAATATCGACATTTTATACCACGTACATTGTCAGCTGGCTGGCGATTTTTTAGTGAATCAGCCCTTTTCCACTTAACCAATACCCCCTCCTCGATCCCTCATCTTCAGGCCACTTAACAAACAATGCGTGGACACGCATATATGTCGTCAAGTACTTCGTTGTATACAACTACTATACATAGCCATAGCTACTGGGCGTACTCGTGTACTTGCAAAGCATTCGTTAATTCCAACTGCGACCCAAATATTTTAGGGAAAAAATAGCGTGTTTTATTTTGGAGGGTTTAATAAGGAATGTGAAAATGGTTGACAATTAATAGCTCGGACGTATTGCACCAATTTTGGCTTACTTTTTGGAGACAACGTTCCTCCAAAAATGAATTTTCAACTTTTCTGGCTTTCTGACTATCAGTTTACAGTTTATATATCAGTCTTTCCCTTACCACCTTGACCACTGAAAATGCAAACTATTACGTGTAAGCTAAAATTAATATAAGGAACGAATTATTGAACGCTTATTGTATAAAAACAAGAGATAGAACGAACATATTTTTCAGAAAACAGAAAACATTATTTAAAATAGCATTTTATATTTATTTTGCAGAAGTGCTAGCTTTGATTACAAGTTTTATTTTCATAGTTTGTAGTGGCTAATGATGCGATGATGTATTAAAAATTATTCATTTCCGTAAAATAGGACACTTTTATTTCAGTGAGCCAGGTTTTTGGGCATTAAAACTGTTTATACTCGATGTTTTGTTGTCTGATTTCTTACAGCAAGAATGTCTTGTTTCGAGTTCTAAATTTTGAAGTTAAAAACTGCTGTTGCAATCATATTTTAAAATTTTCTTTCACATTTGTTGTTCAACCTGCTTAGAAAGGGTCAATGCATAGCTGAACTGTTTTGAGGAGTTGAAAACCTGCTACGGTCAATAAATATAGTTTTCCATTAGCCAATGCATGTGCTATTTATACATGTACATGTACGATGGAAACGATCGCATGACGCCTGTTTTTCAGTAATCAAATCAGGAATAATCGTTATTACTGTCGGTCGTTTTTATTGTCGGCCTATTACATGTGCTGTAAGCCCATAATAAAATGTAAATGCGTAACTGACAATCCTGAGAAGCGTAATGCACATTTCCCAATAATTATACTATCGTCAATTAAATGATTGTCTATTTATTTTATTTCTAGGAAAGAACTGGCCGCAAGCCCAGGAAAAAGGACAAAAATGCAGTGATTTCTCGTTGATGTACATGTATTGACAGGCGCCATGACATTCTAAATAGGTAAGCCTATTTTGTCGTCATAGAGTAAGTTAGATAAAAGAGTTGTGCTACATGTTACAGTATTATTTATAATTTATAATGTACTAAAATAGACTAGCCCATGAATAGATGGGCTTTCCCTTATGGCTGGTAAGCAGGCAGTGATTGCCAGGTGGGGCAGTTAATCAGCAATTACGCTTTTAAAGTTATTTCAGGTTAGGCCCAAAATTAAGACAGAATATATCCTGTCTTAATAAAAATGCAAAAAAGAAATCACATAAAAGGGAGAAATTTCTATGCACCTAGAACAATAATGTGTCAGTTTTGCACACTAGACATGTAGGGTTGGAGGAAGATTTTTTGCAGCCATGGAGCAGAGTCTGCTCTGGACAATATAACAAAAAGATTGATTACATTGGAAAGACTTTAGTTTTGGAACATCCTGCAGAATGACCATCGTTTGAGTCTAGGTCAGTAAAGGAAGAATTATACAACTTTTTGTTGTTTCATTCATTCATTTCATTCATTCAGTTCACCAACAATTGTTGGTGAACTGAGCTCTAGTGAATCCGCGCATCTAAGACATGTACACGTAAATACATGTAAAGGTCTGTATTTCTACAAACACACATGGTAGTGTAGTCGTTAAGCCCTTGAAGTATGTGTTTTCGAATCACTATCTTTACATTGTCTGTATGTTGTTACAAATTCAAATGTGGTGTGAGTTAACTATACATGTATGTAACAACTTCCAAAAAATAGCACAGTACTGTAATCATAAATAAGTGCATGTCAACCAGCATCTCGAGCACGTGGCAATTTACTCGGTTATCTTGACTGAAAAATCAGGGGCAGCGCAATAAACATTCTCAACAATTCACCTTTTTATCTTACCTGCGCACTTATGTTCGATTTCGGTGTATCCATACAAGGTTCCTTCCAACTCAGACCCGAAAAATGTTGGTTTTTGAACAGACAAATCTTCAAGACATTGTTAAGAGCAGGTTGGCATGGCGAATTCTTAATGCCGGCACATCTTTAGGTTCCCATTCAATCTACGAACACACGTTTTCGAAAGTTACCTATGATGGAGGTCCTGAGCTCTCACGACCATTCCCAACCATCGCGTTGCTTAATTAAATTCTGACTGGCAGCAAT
Organism: Cylindroiulus punctatus; assembly: GCA_034695085.1. Classification (NCBI taxonomy): domain Eukaryota; kingdom Metazoa; phylum Arthropoda; class Diplopoda; order Julida; family Julidae; genus Cylindroiulus; species Cylindroiulus punctatus. The sequence continues at coordinate 5,621 of JAQFYZ010004701.1, read as the reverse complement.
CAGTGCTCTGTGTGCAGAATAACGAAGTGTCGCTACTGTACAGTGGACGAACAAGGGGGGCAATCGATCCCCAGGATGCTTATGTACCACAGAAGAGTCACTCCAGCTAAACAATCGGCACTGGCAGGCTCAGAAGTAAAAAATCAATTATGGGTTTTTGATGTTGGTTGATTCATTAGAAACAAAGAAAAAAATGTCCATGCACGTATGCCAAAGAATGGTCTTCCACATCCTGCTGCACTGCTCATAAATGCAATTTAATGGAAATCCAACAGAGGCCAGTTCCCCTGGTGGCACTCCAGCTGAGATCGGAGGAACTTACATGTAGTAATGAAGTGGTCTAATTTGCATTTACGAAACGTTTAGCCACATAATCTCATGTGGGGAGTCTATGCGTGACGTCATTGCACGGTTAATGTTAACAGCACGGGGTATTGGATTGAATCGCATTATAGCCGTTATCTTCTATATCAGTCTCAAAATTAAGCTATTTCGTGATTCCAAAATAGCAGCTATAGATTCGAAGATGTTCACGTTACAAATAGTGCTGGGCCTTAATCCACGAAAGTGTGTGGAATAGCGTCCTGGGCTGTTATTACACAGTATATTTAGACAAGAGCCACCACATACATCAGCATACATATATCATAAATTAATAGCGTTTTTTAATAAAATTTTCATATAGACATGATCGAAACAGGTCATACATCAAAGACGACTAATTGAACTTGTCCTTTAGCTCCTAAGTACAGCGTTTTCTATTTTACTAATTAGGGCTGATATAAGCCAGAATAAAATTTTAAAAAAAAATTCTTATCCTATGTATAAAAGGCATCCGTGAAGGTAAAATTGGCAAAGAAAGCTATACAAAATGAATTTTCCAAGAAAATTCATATTTTAAAATTTTCAATTTATGCTGCAATATAAGCTTCGGTTTGTAATAGTCTCTATCTAATGCTAGTGAATAGTTTCAATAGTCACGAAAAACTTCTTACTCGCGCTCACGAAAATTGAAACTGCTACGAAATTAACGTTTCAATTTCAGGAAACTTGGATGACGTTATAATGGCGCGATGGAACTTCATCGTTATACACTGTAGTTACATCCAAGGTGGTCCAATTTCAGCATAATATCTTACTTCATTTAAAGTTGTTAAAAATGACAAAATTGGCCACAGTTATGCAGGTAATTAAGATGATGCTAAAACTTTGATAATCAGCGGAGTTGCAAAGGGTTTTGTAGCATGAGAACACTTCCATTCGTCCACCCAAGCCTTGTCGATAATAATAAGGACGTTCCCTTGTTTGGTTTTGACCACATTCACGAATCAGTCGCTCATCAGGTCCCGCTGAAAAAAAACAACAATAAAAAACATTTGTTAACTGTAGGTTTAACTATAGTTAGCCTATAACACGCAAACGAAAAAAATTAAGTAATTGGCTAACGTTTTGTTACATAGATCGAGTTTAATGATAGCCAATCAAATAAAAATACTTTAAAAATATAAAAATATTTTATCAGATTTGCTATGCTACAAACTGCGCTTAAATTTCTTCCTGGACATGTTATGAGTAAAGTCCTGAACCATGAGTCCATCGCCATACCCAAACCTTTAACCAAGACGTATATCCTGGTATTCACTGATATTTTTTAGTTTATTTGACCTCACAGCTGTCTATAATTTTTCTTACAAAATGTTCTTTTTAATTTATTTGAGAAATTCTGAACATGGGGGTCTACTCAATCAATCAACTCAACCTTTGATTGTGCAAATAATGATTGAACTCCCTCTGCAATTCACACTACTGTATGCCTATCTAGCAGCTCATATCTCTGTAAAGTTCTCGTATCCCTGTCTAGCTGTCCCAATTTGGTGTGCCTCTAATTTCCTCTCAATATAACATTATATCCTGTCCATTTGGAATGAGAAGTTATAGCAGCTATAATAAAAGTTCAACAATGGTCAATTGGTCATGCTTTTAGAGAGGAAATATAAAATTGAAGGAAATATGAGTTCCCAGCCAAAAAATTATACAAATGAATACAGGGAATATTTTCCAAATATTATCATTTCTTAGATCGGAATTGCTACTTACTGCCATTTTGTTCGTAATCGACCCATTGATGAATTACCCTACATAGTGTGGAGTTTTCTGGGCATTCTGTAACGTGGGATTCATTTAGTTTACTGTTGAAGCCGCAGTCAGGATGGAAGTGGGAATTACAACTGTAGCAACTGAAGGCAGCAACTGAAAAGAATGATTTACAAGAAATATTGTTTACAACTCCTCAGTAATCTTAATTGGAAGGAATTGCAGTGAAGTCTATGTAGGGAGATGTAATCGATGAGAAATTGACCAGGTGACGTCAGGCGAGGAGCAACAAATAGGTCAAAACTACATGAACATTAAAACATTTTATTTTTGAAAATGGGGCCAAGACATCATTTTGCCACTGATAGGAAAACTTGTTATTTCAAGGAAAATATTATCATTGGGCTCATGGGGAGTGTGCAGACATTCGGAAAGGACGTCCACCAAATTCCTTAAGAACTGACCCCATCACCTCCTCCCCTGTCCCCTCATCCTCGTCCCAATGGTGTAGTTTCTGTCTGACTACTGGCACCAGATAAGAGCAGAACCTGTACCCATTTATGAAAATCGGGTGTCAGACCTACATGTATCAAAGGAACCCATTTGTGTATTTTGCACAGATGGTTTGGCTAGATATGACATCGTTCAGAAAATCAAGATTTTTTTCCTTGCCTATACAGTGTATCTACATGAGGGTACTTTTGAATGCATAGCATCCACTATAGTCCATCCCCTCTTGCGAGAATCCTGTTTTTAAAGGTACTATTAAATACATGTAACTCCACGTAAAAAATAACACTGTGTTGACAATATGGCAATGATGTTCATCAGTGGCTGAATTGGTGACCTCCATTGCAAATTTTCTTTATGCACATGTTGGTGTTATGTTAAAGAGAGAAAGTTATTACGCCTAAGTGTGAGATGTTAAGGCAATTATAATTAGCCGATTTTTACGAAATCGATTTTCGCCAGAAACGAAGGATGTCAGGACGATTACACAAGAGATTTAGTCAATGTTATAAAAGAAAGTATTAGCTCGATGGATACACTTGTAGAATGAAAAGGTATGCTTCACTGATATCAGTTTGTCTTTGAAGGAAAGGCCTTTGAATAAGCTTGCTTAGCTTTTTTCAAAAAAATAATTTCGACCCACCAAAAGTCGGCTTACGACAGCCATAGTTAGTGCACAACCGGTGTATTTCATTTTACTTTCATCTATACTTTCTTTTTGCTGTAACATTTTTGTACTTCGGTAAATCCCCACCACAAGCATCTCAGGTTCTGACCGTGGGTGTATAAAATTTACTTGAAAATTGAAAATTTGAAATCATGCACGAATGGCCCAAATCAAATTTCTGGAAAAAACTTTAGCCATACTGATTGTAGAAATTAATGAAAAATTACAGTCTGTATGCATTCTCTACAGCGCAGTTATTTGACGAGCCTTGTGCAATCGGCAATAAAATGATAAACTGAAAGTTGGATTTTTATTGAATTCCTGATTTCCTGTACGCAGTGTGTATGCATGGCCATCCACTCCTGGCTTGGGAGAATTTATGCACCGATTCTGGGGGTACTCCCTAACTACAGTAGACAAAAGGGAAACTATAAAATGGTAGTAGTTTCTAGTAAAATCCAGTTAAAACCAAAACCATCGACTTGCTTGGTATGACCTAGAAAAAACCAGTACATTGTACTGGTACAAGGCAATCGTTTCCAAACGTGCCAAAAGAACTTGCAAGTCTTGCATCGTACAGGTTTTTGGGACGCTGCTGAGAACTTCTCAGCTGAGAAATTTTACCTGGTCCTGCAAATTGCAGGCAAATTATCAGTGCTACTTTTATTAATGTTACTGGAAACATTAAAGTTGGGCGTTTGGTCGTCTGCGGCCAAAGTGTAGATAAGAAAGTCTACTTTGCAAGATTTTCAGGGCAGTCATGAACAATTCATGAACATACATTGCTGTTGTATAGTTTTGGTGTATCGACATACACGTCCCCATAACTGAAAATTTCATATTTATTGCTTATCGAACTTATCATAAAAAGGATAAACAGGAAATATAACACACATTTACACGGGAAACGTCAAATTTAATTATTTTTTTAAATTTCTACTTAAAAACTATATATTTCGAAAATGTAAAATGCATATCTTCAGAATTTGACGGAGGCCCGCAGGTTTAGCTGCTATTCAATATGATTTTTGTTAAAAATGAGTTTTTCATTTCGATTGATGCTGAATTTACTGAGTTTGCCATTCAACAAGTTACATTAGCTACGTGAAATTTATTGCCATGCAATTGGTATTGCTCATTATTGTTGAATTTGTTGAATCTTCCTGATCTTTTCAAAGTAAATCAATTTTCTTAGGACTTCAAGGTATTTCCTATTTCCCTAACAATTCCAGGTCCGGGGCCACCTGTATTACATCACAAAGTTATTTTTATGGGTTTTGCAGCATCTTTCAGATAGTGCTTCTCAGACCAATATTTTCAATTTTTGCTTCGGTCTCGTAAATGCCAGACTTTATATCCCGAATATAATAAATTGGTTATGACCACGAGAATTTCATAAGCACAAATATTTTTTATAAAGAAAGAAACTCACCGTAATTAATAAATAAAAATGTGCACGCTGCTAAAAGGACACATTGAGCAAGCTTTTCCATGGTGACGTGCTGTGGTTATCGAGCAAATCCTAAATGGAAATAAAATTCAATCCATGAACTTCATGAATTTATCCCTCAGCACTTTGGACGTTGAATATTTAGCTTTTGGGATGCAATTTTGAGCATACACAAGAAAATCCGTTTGATGGTGAAGACTTCTGCAAAAGCACTAGACTAGGCAGTTTTCCAAGGCACTAAATCCTTATTCGTGGTTAATCCAGTCCTTCGGCCAAGTCTCTGCGCATGGGAGAGCACAAATCCTGTTGACGAGTCCTCTCCTGGAGACTTGTGGCAGACAAGTGAAGGCAGGCCAGACCAGAGACAGGGACTAGTGAACAAACTTTCGCACTTATCCAGTTTTTGGCAAAATGCAGCGGTTCTAGTTGGTCCACTGCTGAATAATTGAAACTGTAGAAAGAATTGCCTAATGAAGAAGCACGTGGTTACGATAAACCAATACAATAAGCAGGAAGAATCATTATTACCTGAACGCGAATTTTTTTTCCCCAGTAATTTTTGATTGGTGCCTAGCAAGTGGGGAAACTAGCAAATGCATTATGGGATGAGGACTTTGCAATAGGAAACAATGCAAATGACCCGACTATCACTACAAGGAACGTTAATGTGGCTAGAAATTTAAAAAAAATAACAGTTTGGATCATGAAATATTCAAGCAAGTGTGCTATATTTCCAATTTAGGCAAATACCAGTAATTTGTGTGTTCCCGCAATATAAATACTGGGTACTTGTCCATTAACGGAACTACATATTATGTTAGGGTAGGTTAGGTTAGGTTAGGTTTTGTTAGGTTAGGTTATGTTAGGTAAGGTTAGGGTAGGTATAAACGCTCAAAAAAC
>JAQFYZ010004700.1:0-10614 GCA_034695085.1 Cylindroiulus punctatus | reverse complement strand
CATTCACATTTCATTTATCCCCAAATCATGCACTATGAATTTGTTGAACATGCATGGATATTTTTAATGCAAAATGGCTGTTAGTTTCAGTAAATTTTCTTATTTTCCAATTAACAGCCATTTTGCATTAAAAATATCCATGCATGTTCAACAAATTCATAGTGCATGATTAGGGGATAAATGAAATGTGAATGACAATTGGTAAATAGGAAAATTTACTGAAACTAACAGCCATCTTGCATTAAAAATATCCATGCATGTTCAACAAATTTATAGTGCATGATATATATTGTGCTTGAGATAGGATTTATTGAAACTAACAACCAGCATTGGAAAGCATACCCCATATAGGAAAAGCAAATGACAATTAAATTTCCAGTGGATTTGGGTCAAAAGAAAATTAATATCTGCCATAATAATGCCAGCCAGTCGACCTGGTTAGCAATTAAAAGCCGAATATCAAAGAAGTAAGAAATATTAACTCGCTTCATTAGGGATTAATGTTCGGAAATACTGGTTTCCGCAATCGATTTTGGTCATCTCTGTTTATAATAAATGTATTTGAAAATTTCTTATCGCTTTTGCATCGCTCCGATCTTTGCATCTAGACCAATGGCTACAACTAACCCTTAAAAACCATAAATGATAGAGTAATATTGCGGCTTTTCGATTAAAATCTATCGAAATTGAGCTCGGAATCATGCCAGCTTTAACTCACCTAATAAATCCCCACACAGCCACACAAGCAGAGAAAAATTTGAAGGGAGATCATTAATTGTTACTGCATTAGAAATAAAAAATTGTTGAAAAAATTACCATCGCCTATGTTTTACCCCACTGAATTCCAAGAAAAGGCAGAAACGGTAATGGCAATTAGCACAATTTCCCAGGGCCAGCCAGAACGGCCGTACTTGTGACTAAACACATCCGGAAAGGTATTTTCCGCCTCTTAATTTTTTATGAAATAATTACCGAAATCAGAGTTTTTCCAGTGGGCAAAATTAAATCGAGTCAAGTGAAGCGCGAGTGGAAATTCCTTAGAAACCCATTAGCCGAGAAATCCTCGGACGCAAAAACAGATGGCTATATTTCAGCGTTAACTTTTCATAACATCCATTTGGGTAATTGTAAAATTATGCGTGATTCCTAAATCGTTATCATCATGGAGTCGGGGCAAAGTTTCCTGGTCATGTTCGTAATGAAATTACGGCTGTTTTTGCCGCAATTACACCGTAGTCAGGCGCCTGAATTTTATTACACGCATTTTTATACGTTTTCAACTTTTTTACAGATGCAGTAAACCAGATAACGTAGTTTTTAAAGGGTTTTAGCTCCATATCTGCCATACTGACGTCTGAAACTTCATTTGTATGCATCTTGGCCGCCTTTTTTCCATAAAGAGCTGGTAGCACTTTGCTGCGTTGGACTTTTTCTCGCAAAAGACAGACAAATTCAATTTTACGATGATGTCATTGGGATGATGGATTACACCCCCTACCATATGGTATTCACATACTAACTGTAGGGCACTGGCAGCGAGTTGAATTGAACTGAAAAACAACCAGGGCAAGTGTGAACATTGAACAAAGTATGGTTGATGGTTGACAAGATAGGTTGCAATTTACCATCCAGAAGATGGTGTGCGTGACAGCTATTTTTGCGTGCTGCCCAATTGCACAACCCACTTGCATCAAGATTAGCACAAGGCAGGCTCGAAAATCACAATGGACATTCCAAAGACGAAATTAATCGCGCCCAGCATCCACTTTCGTCTGTTCGTGTCTGGGAGGAGGTTACCGCCATGCGAGTGGAGCATTTTTTCAATTTTTTTGCGATTCTTCATGGGGATGCTAAGCGGGTTGGTCCCACGGACCCAAATGCATATCGATGGCCATTGTGGATTTGTGGTGCTGACCAAGTAGGTCGACGCTTTTTGTTGACGAGGAAATCTCACGCGGATCGCCAATGCTGATAAGTCCAGTCCACCTGAGTTACAAAACTCAATTAATAAAAACGCTCAATTTTTTTCTTACCACGAATAATTTTTCATCCAATGCATTTTTCTATTTATATTTATATTAAAAAAAATTAATCGAATATGAGAAAAATTCGAAATTTGCGCGTGCTGAAACTGGAAAACGTGCGCGTGCCGAAATTGGAAAACATGCGCGTGCAATTTCGAATTTTTCTCATATTCGATTAATTTTTTTTAAATAATAAACTGCATAATTCAAGACTTTAAGGAAAAAATTGGCATACACTGGATGATAAATTATACATGTACGTGGTAAGAAATACATTAACGTTTGTATTAATTCGCTAAATCAGAATTGTATTCCGATCTTTTTTTTTTGCATAGGGGTTGTCTTTCAATTTGCTGGAATTCGATCCGGATTCGGTTGAAATCCCAAACAGTTTTTACACCAAAAGGCGTGACTGCATTAATTGTAAAGTGTGACCCCCACACATTATAACAATTAATATTAATGACATTACGGGGCGGCGCCACGCCTTGCCCAAAAATTTGGTATTTTAGCCGCTTTTTTAAACGAATTCATTAAAATTCGATTTAGCTTCGCTGCGAATCGAATTTGAAGCAAGCCGTGGAGTCAATTAATTCAACGATGGGGTGAACGATTCCGTCAGCCATCATTTTTCGATCAGCCGAAATTAAATCTATTTAATCTAACAGGATTCAGGAAGAAAACAGTGGAAGGTAGCAAGTACTTTCTCCAGGAAGGACAGTCAGGTGAGAAATGCACAACAGCGCCACGAGATGGCGCCACTCATCGCCTTAATTTTTACTAACAGAAAAGAAATTTAAATATCAATAGAGAAGCTAACCACAGTAGCAGATTTGTGCCTTGGTAGTGTGGAATTTTGCCACGGCGTGGCAAATGGGTTAAATGAGGTGCACTTCAGCTGGTTGAACGTCAGCATCGATTCGATGCGAACATGGCGGCTTTGTTGGCCAACTTGGTTGCATCTTTTGGGGTTAAAAAGCCTCAATTTGAGCCTCCCATCTTGCAGAACACCTCCCGGGGGTCCCGCAGATTGAAATGCCAGAAAACCCACACAACCTGACGCGCATTCAAATTCAATTTGCACGCTCCCGCGCTGTGGTGACTATGGCATTCTCAGATGAATCAATCGCCGAACAAGCCGGCCATTTCCCAATGGCTGGCCCATTTAGACAGGTTCGGAAACCCGTTTGGAAAACGAATAAACCCAATGGCCGATTAAGCCGCGAATTGCGATTGCACACCCCCAGGTGTGTCTCCCAGGGGCGCTGCAAACTTTTGAGCATCACTTGCCATACAAAATAAGCGCATGGGATGCTGCGACAGGCCACTATCAAATTGAAAACATTGGCAGTAACTAGCAAAAAGGTCATTCTATAAAGGCCAGGACGACCTTAATCCAATATGGCATTCTTGAAAAAATGCGAAGTTAAAGGCTGCTAGCTTAAGGGTCAGGTCATCGCAGGACATTTAAACACGAAACAGATTGATGCTCGTAACCGTCAGCAGTTTTTTATTGGTCATATTGGTCTTTTCAGATTAACCACAAACACAGGCAACAGGAAGCCACGTGGCCATCTCAACTTCAGCCTGTTTAAACAGTTTACATGGCATTTGCAAAGACTACAAGTAGCTTGCTTGGCTCGAAGTGCCTCGCATCCAATCAGCCCATGCTAATTCGCAAATCGAGTAAAGGTGCATAAAATAACATGTTTGCAAGCACGACTTAGGTTAAGGAATCTCAATCATGCATATAAACATGGTGCATGTTAAGCAATCCGAAAAGGATTCTTCATTTGCGAGCATGCAAATGCAAGTTGACAGTAAAAATGCAAACGTGTTTCTTGCTTACTGGCCACCCTGCTTAAGGGTCAGGTCATCACCTTTAGACGTGACCTGAAGAGAGGTCACAGGACATTTAAACACGAAACAGACTGATGCTCGTGACCGTCAGCAGTTTTTCATTGGTCATATTGGTCTTTTCAGATTAACCACAAACATAGGAAACAGGAAGCCACCTGCCCATCTCAGCTTCAGCCTGTTTAAACAGTTTACAAGCAACTTGCAACTCGGCTCGAGGTGCCTCGGATCCAATCAGCCCCATGCCAATTCGCAAATCGAGTAAAGGTGCAGCAAGCATGACTTAGGTTAAGGAATCTCAATCATGCATGTAAACATAGTGAGCAATCCGAAAAGGATTCTTCATTTGCGAGCACGCAAATGCAAGCTTACAGTAAAAATGCAAAACTGCTTCTTGCTTATTGGCCACCCTGCCCATGGGGAAGCTGCGTTCAAGATTTGCATCTAATCTAAGTGGAAATTCCTGGAGCATAAACCAGAAATGAGCATAAACTCGAAATCAGGTTTTCGAACCTGTCGACAAGCAGGTACAGTTTCGTGATCAGGTCGTGGGCGTAGCCATCTTATCGCGATGGGCAAGATAGATGGCCCATATTTGCACCGCCGAAATTGGTGCTGCGATGGTGGGAGCCCCCATCCCTGCCCGGGGGCCACGTGAGCGACGGCGACGCAGGGGGGCCAGGCTGCGAAGACAGGTCCCACTTAGGGATTTGGGTCAGCGGGGTACGTACCTTGTTTCGCAACAACAGTACGGGTCACGAACATGTTTGCTTCCGATTTCCTAAATAATCATCAGTTTCAATATCTTTACAGTATGTGATACGTGCAAGTGCATGCAGTGATCCTCACTATCAGAATGGATGTAAAATTGCATTTGGAAGACCTCTGATGTCTTCACAGGACTTGAACACTAACTTCCTGGAAGTCCAAACAACAATTCAAAGTGGTCATTGAACAGTCCCAAAGGTTAGGACACAAAATGCACACTTGATAAGTTCGAAGATCATTCCTTATAAATGCAACGTTCATTTCAAAAGTAAAAATGCAGTACTCCAGGAATGTCCTTCCGATTTCCTAAATAATCATTAGTTTCAATATCTTTACAGTATTTGATACATGCAAGTGCAGTGATTCTCACCATCAGAATGCATGTAAAATTGCATTTGGAAGAACTCTGGTGTCTTCACAGGACTTGAACACTAACTTCCTGGAAGTCCAAACAACAATTCAAAGTGGTTCATTGAACAGTCCCAAAGGTTAGGACACAAAATGCACACTTGATAAGTTCGAAGATCATTCCTTATAAATGCAACGTTCATTTCAGAAGTTAAAATGCTGTACCCCAGGAATGTCCTTGGTAATGAAACGTTTGCTGTTTAACAACAGGTGTACGACACCATGATGAGCATGCATCTGGCACCCTGTGAACATGTGTTTTATTGGTTTTACATTAATACTTATGGTGCCAGCCCTACTCCAGGATTTGCAATGTCTTCGTCCACCACCACCATTTGCAAACAACAAACAATTGTGCAGGAAATATGTGGAAATCACGATGACTTGACGTTATTTTGTTGAATTTGCTGCAAAGTTAGCTTCGATTATTAACCAAAAGCCACGAAGGCGTCAAATTAGGTTTTATTCTAATTGCGAGCCTTCCGCCATTTAAATAATTACGAAAACAATTGGAGGAAAAGTGCTCCTTTGAGCATTTCGCCATTGTGATTCTAGCCAAGGTCGGTTAAGTTTCGCAAAAAAGAATAAATATTTGGCAAAAAAACAACCTGACAGATAGACCACTCGTTATTTAGAGGTCTGAAGCTAATTTACGCCAGTCATGAACAGCTTAAAATTGTGTTCACCACTCAAAATATTTGTTGCAATTTTACCAAAATGACTTCAATAATCCATAGTAGGAATTCTGCATTGGAGAAGTTCAATTTTATGTGATGATCTTGAGAGAGAGGGGAAATGACCAAAGAGGTGGCCAAATGTGGATGTTTTTACATAAATTTCATGCATTTATTTATTTATTTATTATTATTATTATCTTTTTTCATTTTTCAATTTTCTTTTGTACCACATTTTTGCACCACAAATTTCTTCAAAAAACATCAAATTTCATGCATACATACAGTACATACATTGTAAATACAGCTAAAAAATTTCAGCTTCACAAAAAACTTAATTCCAACATACTTTTGACAGATGAAATTAAGCACATTATCTGATAATGATAGCCTCTATTTCCACCAATGATCATCATTGCAGTTTTATGGGACTTTATGCCATACAACTTTGGTTGAAGCTTCAACCAGCATTTACAACTGACTTCACAAGTTGTCATCCCCAGCTCAACATGCAGGAACATTCTGAGTTTCCTGTTTATTTTAAATCAAAACTAAAGGGAAGGATTGAAAATGGGACCTGAGATGCCTTGAATCTCAGTTTCAAGGCCCACGCAATGACGTTGAGGTTTTTTGGTTAATTTTTTTTAAAAGAAATTCTCCAAACGTTTTGCGCACCAGCCCTCAGGCTGCAAGGATTACGTAACACTCAACAACCAGATGTTTTGTTACCAAATAACAACATAAACCAGCCCATAAAATCTCATAATTCTTCGTGACCGCAATTACAGCGAGATAAGCCAGGTACTTTTCAGAACTAGATATCAACACCATGAAAAATAAACCGAGGGTTGAGGCATGAAACCTGGGATGAATGCATTGAAAGACATTGGCGAAAGATCATTTCCGTTTTGCCAGACGTTAGAAGGTCACCTACTAACAAGCATTTGCAATGACCATGTTTTTACAGATACACCAACACTACCTGAGAAATTACTTGCAGATTTGGGTTACATTAAACAAACAAAAACCTGCCCTAAGCTGAAAGGTCCCATTTACAGTAGGCAAAAAAAGTATCGGTATCAAAATGCGGACTCAGGTTCCCCCCAGAAATTCATTTTCAACTTCCCTGACTTTTCTAGGTTTCAAAGAAAATTTCCCTGAAAATTGTGACATATGACTTACATATATCAATGTGAAAAATGCACTATTTCTTGTGTTCATCGGGTGAACAAAAAATGCAATAAAGATCCAACAAGCACACATTTTAATCAAAAAAAACTTCAAATTTCGATTAGTTTTTCCAAATTGGAGATGGTTTTAAACCTTTTTAGCATGGGTTGTGTAACATGATGTGCCAATACGTTTTTTGGCTGCAAAAAAGTCGATATTTTATTTAAAATTCGCTCTTAACTTTACAAATGATTTTGTTGGTGTTACACAAACTATGTAATGTAGTCTATATAATGCAAGCTCATTTACAACAAAACTACTTTTAATTTGCCCATGAACCATGTTTTTCATACTGTGCCAATAGTTTTTTGGCTGCAAAAAAGTCGATTTTATTTGTTTTTAAATTCCCTCTTAACTTTGCAAATGATTTTGTTGGTGTTACACAAACTATGTAATGTAGTCCGTATAATGCAAGCTAATTTACAACATTACTACTTTTAATTTGCTAATAAACCATGTTTTCAAAATGTGCCAAAACGTTTTGCCTATGTAACCCATCCAACCATTGATTCCGTGTTTACATGGAGCCAATTGATGTACGATAATTCAAGAAATCTCGTACTTTTAAATTTTTCGTATAATATAGTGTATTTTTTTTTTTTTGGATTCTAGTGTTATTTGTTTACTTGACACCCACCTCATGGCACCACTGATGCTGACTGTGGGGTACCAAATGAAACTGAATAATGTGCTTGTTTCGTATACTGTAGAAAGTTTGGCGTTCACCTCAGTTCTCGGGCATCCACGAAAAAAACTGACCCTGAATCTGACCGAAATGTATTTTCGGCCACAATGGCCAAGTTATTCGAATGCGAGGACAATGACTTTTGTGAAAAAACGCTCGTTTTCATGACATAACTCACTGCCAACTAAAATTTCATTCAAGAAACGTGCGGGGCAACAAGTTTAATTTCATCCTAGGGAAATGAGCGGGTTTTGCTCGGGTAAATTAATAAAAAGTGGAAAAATAACGAAGAAAATCCGCCATTTCCCACTATTTATGATTGCAGAATTTCAGTTGCACCTGGCTCGCACAAAGGTCATGACTGACATCCTGCAGTTGTAAGTCACCAAAGGACATTTCTGGTCATGTCATAAGGAAATGTTGGAATTTGCATGCAGTGAACAAAAAGTTTTATGAAAAACTAGTATGTCAAACTCAAAATGAAGGAGACCTACAATGTCTCGTCCATTTCAGCCTTAATTTCCAGTGTTTAATCACAGCAAAAGATTTCAGGCATAATATTCGAAAAAAGTGCCATTTTTTCACCATCCAACAGAAAAATGTGCCATTTATGGCAGAATTTGCATGGCAGAAAAAGTGCATACCTTAAATACCGAAAAACTGCCATAAAATTGCATTGTTTTTCAAATAATAATGCATATTTTTTACAGTAAATAGTCAAATCCTGCAGTATTTCTACATAACTGTAATGCAGTTATAATGCACTTTTATGGCAGAAAAACTGCCATTTTTTTCAAATAATATTGCATATGGTTTACATTGTCAAATACTGCAGTATTTCTACACTACTGTGATGCAGTTGTAATGCACTTTTATGGCGGAAAAACTGCCATAAATATGCATTTTTTTAAAAAAAACATATTGCATATTTTTACATTGTCAAATACTACAGTATTTCTACATTCCTGTAATGCAGTTGTAATGCACATTTAAAGGCAGAAAGACTGCCATAAAATTGCATATTTTTTACATTGTCAAATACTGCAGTATTTCTACATTCCTGTAATGCAGTTGTAATGCACTTTTATGGCAGGAAAACTGCCATAAAATTGCATTTTTTTTAAAAAAAAATATTGCACATGTTTTACAATGTCAACTACTGCAGTATTTCTAAATTCCTGTAATGCACTTATAATGCACTTTTATAGCAGAAAAATTGTCAAATTTTTTTTTCATAATGTGGCAAAATATAGCAGTAAAATTGCAAAATGTTGCAGTAAAAATGCAGTTTTACAGCAGAATGTATTTGAATATATTACATTTTTCCACAGGATATTTTCTGCTGGGTGGCAGCCTGATTCTCACAATTGTCCCCCAGTCCTAGAGTGATGTTAAAAAATTTCTCTTCCTGATTTTGATGAATTCGTTCCGAAATTTGTTTGTCTCGGTTTTCGTTCATTAGGATCCACTGAAACACGAATTAAATTGTGCGATGAGTTTGCACGGTTTGCGTTTCGCCTCCTTCGAGGTGGGCCGTGCAAGTTGAAAACTGCAAAAACTGGGCTAATTGGAATTAGGCATTACATTGTAGCCGACAGCAATCTCGTTTTTGATAACCTGCTAATAAATAACGAGGGCTAAGCAGACAAAACACATTTTATTGTTCGCTGCCCTACATCGCATGCACAGTGTCTGCAGCCCATTTTATCCTCGCAAATGGCTGCAAACACACAACTGTCTTCACAACCAGTTTCACAAATCTCCACTGTCCTTCACAATGTCTCAACAGGTTTTCCATTGTAAAAGTTTTAGTTGGCCAAACAAGTGTTTGGCGATTGACTTGCCCTTTCCCAGCTAAAATATCAGGCAAAATAATTGAATTTAGTGTAATTCTTTGGTCATCCAACCAAAACATGTGCCATTTATGACAAGTTTGGATGGCAGAAATTGCGCATTCCATAATTGCAGAAAAAACTGCCATAAAATTGCATATTTCTTCAGTAAATTGTCAGATACTGCAGTTTTAGAGCATAATTTCATGCAGTAATAATGCACTTTTATGGCAGAAAAACTGCCATATTTTGTTTCATCGCAACTACCCAGCAGAAATGTATCCAAATTCAAATAAATTTGCAATTATTTGCCATTACTTGTTTTCCGAAAGAATTGATTTTGTGACTTACGTAACTGGATTACGTAACTTAGATTAATTACACTGTTTTGCAATTTATTTGAATTTGACACGGAATATTTTGTCATATTGTGATTTTTTTTCCAAATTATGTAATTGCACTGTTTTGCAATTAATGGCAAAAGCAATTTATTTGAATTTCGCACAGAACATTTTTTGCTGCGTACAGCTCAAATTTTAAATTAAATTCAGCTACCATTAGTCCACAAATATATTTTACTCAATTTTGCAGTCATTCATTAATAACAGATGATATTTCTTCATCAATATGAGTTCATTTGAATAATCACAAACTTTTTACCAAGGGTTGTAGACTACCCTTTACACACTATATAAATGACATCGAAAAGCTATTATATTCGTACATTTTACGAACACTGCAAAAATTGCGACTTGTTGACATTGAAACAGAGGTCTGCAGAAATTTCAAGAACCTGTCAAGATGGCAGCCATAAGTCCCCACCCACGCTTGACCTTCGGGGGTTATTTCTTCATTAAAAAATCCGTGTAATCATGCGAAGCTCCAAAAAGTACTAATTTCCCGAATGACTCTGCTGCTTTTTCGTTCAATAGTGATCGGTGTGCACAACTTTAACTTCAGTCTTTAAGGCCATTGAAAGTGCGTTGCGACTTTGGTTGTCACCCTGCATAAAATTACCAAATGCAATTTCTCCTTTCCTGATAAACATATGAAAATAACTTTTTGTAAACATTAACAGGGACTCGCGTTTTTTGGGATGTGCTCTCGACAACTTGTGGAAATGCATATGATATTAA
>JAQFYZ010004699.1:0-10615 GCA_034695085.1 Cylindroiulus punctatus | reverse complement strand
ATTTTTTTCTACACGATTTATAAGTCAGGGAAATTTACTTGGGTTGGTCAGGGAAAGTCAGGGAAAGTCAGGGAAATTTTTTTGTAAATTTGAGTATGAACCCTGCAGTATATCATGTTCAAAATCACAGAATTTAATTCTACTTTAAGATTTGATATTTTTGCATGAAAAATTCGCTCGACTTTGTGTTATCCATGACTGCCCCGAATTAATTCCTATACACGTAATTTGTATTTTTCCAGCAAATCGGCGAATCACGTCCAGACAGCAAGCTCAACGAAGCCATAAGGTAAGAACTAATTTTCTGGAAGCATTACCATACAGGTAGCATTGCATTTTAAGTGTGGCAATTAAATTACCAGTCTTGCGTACCCGCCACTTGACTTTGGGACGTAATATGCATGCATGGAAAACGTATAGCCTATGGTGATTGAATTGCGGCGTTATGGTGTTCCAAAAGATCCATGGTCGAATGTCGCATTAGCCATTTGAAGTGCAGTTTACAATTCACAGCGGCAAATAAAGCGAGATTCGCCGACAATTAGTTCAACTGGCTTCATTTAATCCACATGCGGAGTCCTGTCCACCCCCTACCCCTCCGAATTTTTTTTGTCTAAAGCCCACCTTCTCGATTTCCCCCTTTTCTATCGATCATGGGAGACCTATAAATCTAACTGAATTAGCCCACATGCAGTTTTCTGATACGAATATACCGTATATCTGTCATCGTGAGATGGGGAGACGAGAGGGAGGAATATGTCATGCATGGAGGGCCTATTTATGAACGATTATCCGCTTATTTGATAAGGGGATCATTCCACCAAATATTATGTGATTATACGCTATATAACTTATTCAATGAGAGCCAACATTGCACAATGGAAGCCTCTGGTGCGCAACTTGCAAAGCAACCGACAGCTGCCGCTGTACACACGCAAAATGATAATCAGAAATACACCTGAATTTGAAATTGGAATGACATACAGGGCCAGTGTGGTTGCCCAACCATTGGGTGTAAACTAAATGGACGCCAATGGGGTTTTAACTTTACGTGGAGAATGAAAAAACCCAGTATAGGTAGACAACGGAATAAAGAATATGCTGGAAGCACCCACCCAAAAGTAAGTCTTTTGGGATTGATGATCAGTCTGAAATTACTTGAATCAGAATTGGAAGAGTATTAAGCTAGGTGTTCAATGCTAACTTGACATCATATCTAAAGAAAACTCCAATTTTTTCTGTACCCTGCATTGATCATGCAAACATGCCGACACACTGTCAGTGGCATAATGTCAAAAAAATCCAATTGGTATCATAACATTCAACATTGTATAATGTAGAAAAGAGTCCAATTGTGTACCTCACATGTCAACTTCACCGCCATGCATGTTGCAAAGCTGTGCAGCAGTATACGTTTCATAGAGGCAAATAACCGTATTTGGATTAATATCATCCTCCTCTACAACCTTCAAGTTGAAGATAAACCTGTAATGTTTGCGGATTAAAAGTTAGAACGACTAATCTCATGACATAGTATATAGTTACATATATCAGATTTGGGATGCTCCATCATTCTATTGTCAGGTTGTTAAAGCATTTGCATAATTGTTGGCCTTTTACCACTCCGTAAAACACGTTATATAACGTTGAACTGACTTGATAAACCATGTACATGTATGTATTCAGTTCTTCAATTTTTTTACACAAGAGGCCTATGGCAGATTTTATCTAGTCGATTTTTCTATACTCCTTTCAATCCATACCGGGTATATTTTTACGTATAGGCCTTTTGAAGTGGCGGCATACAACGGCACAAGTACACATTAAATGTAAATTCAATTTTGACTCTACACATTGCCGTATATTTCTTAGCAGAAATAATCAGGGTTGAAACTTTGGGTCTGAGCGACTGTAATTGCTCTCCTCCCCAAAGGTACCCCTATTTTGCCTTTACTTAATGCAATTTATTTATGCATGATTACAACCTTTAAATCGGGAAACGTTGATTGGCTGCTGATCAAACGTGCCCGGCCACGCCATTGGCTGAAAAATGTGCAGATGTCTATGTGTCTGTTTGTATGGCGATGCGCAATTTGTGCACCAAGCTCGACAAATTCGATCGCAAACCCAAAGAGACCTTTCATCGCTTTTGTTTTCGGTAATTGAATAATGTTTGTTAAATTAGGAGGCAGCCAGCAGAAACGCGTCAATCAACATTTGGAAATTTAAAGGCGATATTGATCCAAAATTATATGTACCAGAGACACGATCGAGTTGTATATAAAGACCTCTCAGAGAGGGAAATAAGGGGCTGCATCATGGGGCGATTGAATCCCTATACTTTAATTCTGTACTCTAAATGAATATTCGACAAAGTTACAACCAATAGGGCAACAGAACGCGTGGCAGCCATCTTGGAAAGTGGTAGTTGAATCAGTCAGCACGTCGGAAACAATGAAATTCCACAAATGGAGCTTCAACAAAATATATGAATAGGATGTGTTAACACTCCTGCTCTGACTATTACTGTAGGTGAAACTGATCTATAGAAAATTGAAAATGCCCTCTTTCCAATAAGAAGCAAATTTCCCATGTTGCATGTTGATGTATTCTTTTCCAGATTTTATAGGTGCATGTATACATTTATTCTTATTTCACACCTTAACAGGTTGTTATTTAAGCGATAAACAACTTGCTGCTATTGTGTATTTTGTGCAGTTTCAATAACATTTTGTTAAGAATCTTTATTCCTGTCTAATAATGTGAATCTGATATTTGTGCATGGTCAACTATTTCAAGTCATTAATGAATTAAGGTTCTTTTCGAACCCTCGTCTTTCTCGTATGTCACTTGTTACGCAATGAGGCCCTTCTAACGAAAGATTTGTTTATGGTCGCTAATTATTTATACGGTGTTTATTGTTTGTTTAGGCAGGTGGCGCTTGCTGACCTCTTAATCCTCAATAAAACCGACCTGATAGCCAAAAGGGAATTGGAAGAAGCCAAGTCAACGATCAAGTAAATTGCACTTAAAACTCTTTTCTTAAACTGCTAATTCAATACGAGATGTTGAATTAAAAACATGGCACTAAAAACCCAATTATTGACATTAAAAGCAATTCCCTAAACGAGCCATTTGAATCTGACGATTACGAAAACAAAATTCAAAAGATTGCGGGCAATGAGATATGTACAAATATATCAGCAAAAAGAAATACTTGTTTACCATCTTCAGGATTCAATCGATCCATGAGTAAAAATGCTGGGATTCAATTAGACTCGGGTAAAATTCAGAAAAGAAAGGACGATTTTTGTTTCTTTCAGAACAAAATAATTATTTTTTTATTTTTCTTTCAATCAATGGCCCGCATATAGCTTAAGTACTCTACTTATCGCAAAAGGTAATTGGTGAATTTTTCCACTTAACATCACCATGGCAACCCCCAAAATCTTTATAAAATTATAATCTCTTAGGGGATTTATTAGGGTGAAAATAAGATTTGATTTGTACACGATGAAGGCGATAAAAGTGGATTACAGGCGTTAATAAGAAACATTGTTGTCTTTTAACGAATAAGCACATAGGTATTATAGAGTGCAATATAATGAAGATAAGATTCCAGCATTTATAATTAAAAATATGCAATTTCAATATTGACTAGCAATTTCGAGCGCAAACAAATATAAGATATGACTGTTTGAGAACCAATCCAGTTCCAGCGAAATACTTATTAGCGTTTGTTTACCAAGTTATGAATCGAAATCTTAAGAAAGACGACAATGTAGAATAGACGTTATAGAAAACATCAATTTAGTCCCTATTGATGAAATAACGTTGTTTGCACGTGGAAAGCTGTACAATGCATAACCTCGATGAACATTTTATTTATTTTCCAGGAGCATTAACGCAAGCGCAAACGTAGTGGAAACTCAAAAATGCAGGTAATAAATGTGTCTATACAATGTCTGCATACAAATTTAGCATTTAATACTGTCAGATTGATACCGACTAATTCGCAGACCTGAAATCTCTTAAGTGGATTTCAGGTCAAATAAATAGTTTCATTATTTATAATTATTTATCTTCTAAAATACTCCAAAACTACCTGATGGTCCAAAACTCTTCATGGTCGACGCCCGAAAGGGGGCAATCACACACTGCTTCTGTGTTATGCGTGATTGCCTACCACCAAAGGGGCCCCATAATTTTACATGTATAATTCGTCAATTTTTCTTTAAAAACTCTCAGCCACCTCACACTTAACTTATTTTGGTCTAGCAAAATTAACTGCTAATTACACGAGTCCAACCAACAATGCATGTCGTTGGTGGGAGACTGCTTTTGACTTTTAATTTCTCGATAAGGATTACATTTCGTTCCAATATGTTGTCGCCACACGACTGAATCTGCCTCACTTTTATTCCCTGTTCCAGGGTAAATCTGGATTTAATCCTGGATTTGCACGCCTACGACGCTCAACGGCAACCCAGGTAGGTTTAATGGAGTTCGCTTCTTTCCCTTTTCGGGGTCCATTGTGGCCTCCCTTTCCCTTTAATTGATTGCCGTTTAAGAGGAGACCGTCCTTCCCCATTGTTCAATCTATGCGGCCCTCATAGGGCCATAATGGCCCAGATGAGTAGAAAGGAGGGGTTGGTGGGGTAGACCATGAATGGAAGAGGAGCCAGGCAATATCGATCCGGGATTCAGCGGAATCATTTGTATAGAGTCACACACCAGTCATTATGAATCTGTCGCCAATATAATAAATATCAAGTATAATATTAGGCCCTCGCTCACAAAAGGATTCCCGGCCCTGACAATGAGGACGGAGGGCGCGACCATCTGCAGTGTGTCATCCATCCAAAATGAAGGCGAGACTATACAAGTTCTGTGGGCAAAATGAATCAAACTGATTATGAATTCGAATGCAAATTTCTGGGCATCAAAAACCCTACAGTAAAGCTATACTGATGACAATTTAGAAATCAATCCCTGACATAACTTCCAACACCCCTCATAACCTCACCCCCTAACATGCAAAGATGCATCCACTTTTTGTTAAGTTAAGCTATTCATATTTGTTGTACACATCACTGGTCAAAAGGTACGACACACGCTATACGCTTGGCCTATATTATCTAATTTTTAACATTTTCCTTTGTGTCAAACCCAAGGCATGGTATCATTTCGCGCAACAAAAGTTTACCCGCACTGAAACGGGTTGTCAGTAAAAGAAAATCCAACTTAAAACGATAACGATGAGCACTTTTTAAATTCATCTCGATTTGAAAACTTGCCTGGAAAGTGACAAGTTGGCATAAAATACAATGAAAAATGAGTTTAGCTCAGCAAAGACTCTGATTGCAAAGAAAAACTGATGGAAAATCTCACCCTAGCCTGAAGTTCGTACTATAGTCCCAAATCACATACAGTATAATGTATACGGCGCACAGTGGTGCTTTTCATACCATTCAGAAATACTGCAGAATTTCATTTCGGTACAACCTTTGTTTGGTTGTACAAGTTTGCGTCTGTAAATGTATATGCAAAATCTTTGCAAGCAGAAAAAATGTAATCATTTGCTAAACTAATAGAGATGTGGACTTAAAATGCGTTTATAAATTGCACAATCCTCAACGAAAGCGTACTCCTCCATCTACAACAAAACACGCTTTTGGATATACAAATTACCTTATACGTAATTAGGTAAACAAACATACTCAAAGCTAACTGTTTTGTATCTTTGCGCATGTTTTTTTCCAATCTCTTGAGACTGGATATAATGGGAGAACACAAACTAAGTCTATAAAGTAGTCCTTCGGAGAGTTACAGAGGGGATAGAATCATTGAGGGATTAATAGAGGTGGCCATCACAGGCGAGTCACACTGAGGGTCAAAGGGCATGCACGTGCGCTTTACATGCGGTCGCACGTGCTGCTGATACTCCCTTAAGCGTGGGGACCTCTGAGGATTTGCTCATCAAACATTTACATAAAATAACTTACAAAGGGATGACAAATGATGGCAAATGACTGCTGAATGGCTGAGTTTAAATGAAAAAAACACGTGAAAATACACGCTTATGACAAGCGTGAGCAGCACCACCGGAAGATGGATTTGCAGAAGAAGCTATTTTGAGTATACTGAAAGGCCCCACTACATGTTCTCACTTCCCAAAATAATTGCTTTTGAAAAATGCAAGCATAACTCGATGTCTCAATAAAATTTTGGGTATTTGGGTATTGGGTATTTGGTATTTGGGTAATGCAACTTAAATTATAGTTGCAGATGCATTCGGAAATACTGTTGTTGCAGTTACCAGATAGCTCTTGACCCAAGGTCCTACACAAAGTTTGGTTAGCTGTTAATATTGGTTAATCGGCGATTATCCTGGGATGGATTTCGAATTTCTGGTAAGGATGCTCTGCTGCACAACATGTGGCAGCGAAAAGATGTTCAAAATACTGTATACCAGTTGAGTTATGCATATCACTAACAGGATTTGACTATGCACTGTATGGTACGTCGACTAATATTGATTTCAGCTGTGCACCCAACTTGCATGCCTTGGCAGAAATTTGACATACTGTAACTTCACAGTCAGCTTCCTTCATTACTTGCTATATTACACTGTCATTAGCACTTAATGTTGCCATATTTGCGCTTTTGATCAAGTTTTATGGGTCATAGATTTCTGACTCAAACTGCATGTACTGTACGTGTATGAGCGTATTCTAAAATGAAGACAGCAGTTAATCATTGAATTCAGATACTTATCGCACCTTTTGTTATTTCAGATTAAAAGAAATATTTCGAAATTCGGATGAAAAGTGCGAAGCTCATAGCATCGATCAAGTAAGTTTTCAATTTCCGTTTACATAACTAAGAGTAAAGCTGCAAACCCATAGTGATTTAATTAACATCAAGCTCGAATGCCATGAAATGGGTCGTACTTGGAATTCTGTACTTGATATTCTGTTTGAATTCTCCACGTTGCTACATAATGATGCTCTTATCGGTCTGGTTCAGTTAGATGTGTTGAAAACACGAGAAAATTCAGACTTCGGCAAAACTTCTTTGCAAATTCCTCGAGGATCTCACTTAACAAGCTTGTTCGCATTTTTCTTCAATTATTTTCTGTCAGTCGCTAATCGACTTGATCGGCTTCAGAAGCGGCGTTCAAGCTGATGGTGCTTCTGCGAGTATCTTTGCACCAAATCAGCCAACTTTTCATGGTGGAATTTCTAAATTCAAAAATACACGCAGAAAAGTGGTGCCAACGATGCGATGGCGTATTGATGGTTATTAGAGGCCGAAAACGGGCCATATCCCCAAAAATTTAAGACAGTACTTGTTTGAAAAGCCGCTGGAAATTTTCAAATGTAAACTTCAAAAAGACAGCCATGCTCCTCGTTTAATCCATATGGTCATTGCAATCATCATGCACTGTACATACCCTAGCTGCAATTGTAAACACAATCTCTGAGGATTTCGTCAAATCGCCAAAGGTCATCTGTTGGCTAAAAGTTAACGCCAATGCCATATGTTGCGGGGCTTCGTGTTTCCCCCATTTATCTCCCATTAATAAACACGACCCAGAACAAGGACCCAAACAAACAGAGTAACCTAAGATGGCGCTTAGGCGGGCTGGAGTGGAGGGGAAAACAATTGCTTTAGCAGATATATCTCGACGGGTCATCTTTTTCGGCCGCTTTTCAAATGACAAGTGTTGTTGGACAAGCAGGGCAGACGACAGAGGGACCCTTTTTGCCTTTGAAAAAAATCCTCACTTAGATTTCAGAGATATTTTCTAATTGGGTAGAGCTGGTGACACCATTGAGAGAAAAGTTGATCCTTTCTCGCCTCGCAGTTAGTAATGTTTTTTCCAAGAATCCATGCTCCAATTCTGATGGGTTTCATTAAGATTCGAGGAAAAAGATCTTTTATATTCTTGGAATGATTCCAAGATTGCGAGCAAAAATTCCACCGTCATGACAGTGTGGACCTAATGAATTACTGCAAGCAGTACGAATCTTCTCTCTATAATGGAGATCTTCAAGAAGTATCATCATCTTATGGTGAGTGGGTTGATCAACACATCAATGACAAATTAAAAATTAAATTCAGTCGTGTTCAAACCGGCATTACGTGTAGATGGCTGAATATAAAATATTTCAATACAGTTTAAAGATAAGATATTTGCAAGAGTCGTTTTATATCAGATCTTTGTATTTTGATATTTGTTGTTAAATAGTTGCTATTCGGCCACCTGATTGTCCTAGCATAACTGAAACGTTATGGAAGTTAAGTTTGAAGTTGACCGTGATTAATGAATAAGTGTATAGGAGTTCGATAATACCGGTGACAGCATTTTTTATCATGTGCTTTCGTGTAACTAAAATCCATCATTTGCCCAACTTTTGCTAAAAATTTCGCTCCATGAGTACATTGTACAGTATATATCATCACTTGGGGGTGCAGGAGGGGGGTCTGAAAATGATGACCAATGGTAATACGGGGTGGGGAAGGAAATTTAAAAATTATGTTTTTGTAATAACGGAACTCTTGAATGCCCTCAATATGCGTTTTCTTACTCACTGTAAAAAACAAGAAAATTAGAGAAGAAAATTAAAATTAGAAATTAAACATGCAACATAAGCTTTCACGTTCATTCATACAAGTACACCAAAAATCGCCGAAAACAACTTTTACGTGAAAAAATACCACCACCCTCACATGTCATTTTTCTGAGAAGGTAGTTGTTTACTACAAAATGTCAGATTCTATTTGAAAACACGCGTTTCGCTATTGCATTTGTTATTGATTCCAAATGAGAGGTGGCTGTTTACTGCAAAATATCAGCTTCTATTTGAAAGCACGCGTTTTGCTATTGCATTCGTTAGCGATTCCAACAAGGGCATTCGGTGTTTGTACGACATGGAACATTTGTGTTGCTGTGGCACTGCCAACAGTATTTGGTGTTTAAACTTGCAGGCCCTGGCCAATCGACCTTAAATTAGCTGGGCACGTGATTGCATGGAGCAACTCATGTCGGCGCGGGGACCCTCTGGGTGACCCCTGACCCGGGGGCTCCGAACGTGGTGCTGCCAATGTTTTCATAAGATGCACGCATGGTCAAACGTGTCTGCAACGTACACCAGGGCCTGTTTTAAGGTTTTTAAGTGTTGGGCTCCCCTTGTCATCGCATGTGCTGCGCCCCTAGTGATTAATCGCGCCTCCTGCAGCAGTTTAGCACACGTGTTGAGGCCGAAGGAAAAAAGATTTTAATCCATCCTTAAAAAGATCCGGAGCGAAAATACAACATGGCTGCTGTCAATTTTTTGCCAATAAAATGGATGCTGGCTCTGGGCAGGCAACTAATCCTCCTCAAAATAAACCCGAGCTCGTATCCATGACGCACGAGGGGTCCAGGGTGCACTTCCGCTACGTGAAAGGCCATGTTTATTCACGTTGTTCAAGCATCACTTTGCTGGCGCGAATGGCGCATCAATCAAGCCCCCAGATTGTTGACAAATTAATAATAAACGTGTATTTGAACTGTGCTTCACAACAACAACAACACCGCCCGACTTCTTAGCGCAAAGACAACCCAGCCAGGGCACAGCGAATAGGGTTGTTTATCGAAGAATGTCCGTCCATTCTTTGCGTTCTGTTTTCACACAAATGGCTCACTGTATCGTCATCGTGGGGCTTTATGGTTTCTCGTATTCCTTTTGACGCATTCTGATGTTTCTGAGCTCGAGATGGAAGAGATGGATACAAGAATTTGCTCCCATGGATAAGCTTGACCTCAGTCTCAATGGGGCAACCTTGTTACATTCGCATACTTTCGTTCACATACATGTAGATACTGAGTACTTGCTAATGTCCTGAGTTCAAAAACTTGATCAGTGTTCATAACTTTTCATGAGCAACATTAATTCAATTCAGTTAACCACCACATTTGGGTGGCACCATCATCGTTGTGAAATTCAATTTCTAATTGAAGCTTCAGAAAATTGGGACATTTATGGGCAGTTTCTACAACGAAAAATTCGTTGATTTTTGATATGAAGAAATTTGTTTTAGATTTATTGATTGAACTCTTCCGAAAGACAACCTTAAGCTCCAAGATATTCGATTTAACAAATGATATGCGGCCAACCTAATGCGGTGGTAACATGCGGTTGGTACATGTGTGCTCTGTCATCAAACATTAAAACTGACGACTATCAGTAAAACTTTCTGGGAATGTGCATTTCTTACATCCAAATATGTTTTTTTGAGATTTACTGGCAATGTCCTCGCACAATCTGCAATGTCATGATCGTGATACTGAAAATGCAGTCCTCACCCATACATGGTACAGTATATGGCATATATCATTAAAAATAGGCAGTTCTATGCATATATACTATGAAAACGTGGATTTCTCCTAACGGCTTGCAGGCTATTAGTGATTGCCTGGCGGTTGGGCAGCTAAGTAAAGAAACAGCGTTTTATGATAGTTTAGGTTAAATCAACATACACAACAAAAAAATACGATGAAATAAAGCTTGACTCAGCCAATTCTTCCAATCTTCAATGCACGACGTTTCGGCAATTGAATGCCATC
>JAQFYZ010004698.1:0-10617 GCA_034695085.1 Cylindroiulus punctatus | reverse complement strand
TCCGATGGGACGCGTTGATTGGTCGCTGACAAACCCCTGACTTGAAATTGCGAGGCTACTCGGGTCATGGCTCTGTTCGCTGAATTGAATTTCTAACTTCTGCAACGTGATTCGAGCGTATGGCGTAAACATCGCAAATTTTGTTTAAATTGAGACTTCATAAACCTACCCAAAATCCTCAACGATTTCATCGAAACAGGTGTATGGTGTCACTGCTATTTTGAAGTGGAGCGTCGTATAACATATTAACGCTTTGGTCTTGTGATTATGGATTAAAGTCCTATACCCTCATTGCAAAAAACAATTCAATTCAATACAGACACAGTTAGCACGTGATATGACATTTGGTGGGGTTTGATATAACCAATTACAGAAATGTGATATCAAAAATTAAGGAAAAATGAAATAGAATTGCATGCAGCGAGTCACCCAGTACCTTTTTATGAATGCATGC
Organism: Cylindroiulus punctatus; assembly: GCA_034695085.1. Lineage (NCBI taxonomy): Eukaryota > Metazoa > Arthropoda > Diplopoda > Julida > Julidae > Cylindroiulus > Cylindroiulus punctatus. The sequence goes on along the minus strand of JAQFYZ010004698.1, from coordinate 10,163 downwards.
CTTGCGATTTCTCATTTAAAATGTGCAAGATCGATGTTGGCAAGATTAAAAAATCTTTTAATATTTTAAACATTTTGTGTTCATGTTTTTTAGTTTGAAATTTTTTAAAAAATTTTGTTAAAGGGATCTTGACTAGCAGCAGCTTGTCATTGAACTCCAATACTCTGTAGATTATTCTTGCTCTGATAACCTCGGCTAATCTAACAATGTTTTATTCGATTCGTGCTTCTATTTTCCATCTTTGGTCTGCTGCATGGATACCTTAAATAATACCTTGCTCGTATAAATAAGTCAAAAAGTTATTATTGGCAAAGACAAGCAACGAAACGCGATGCGTTTTGTTGACCTAGGAAAATAGTGATTAGCGTCATATTTTCATTGTTTTTTCCCTTCATTAAAATTTAAAATTAATTTTTATGAGCTATTGTTTTCATTCGCTCTCTTGGGTTTATCGTACATTCGGTTGCCTTTTTAAATACTGCCAAGTTCCTTTTTTTAAATAATGTGCTTGCATGCGAGCTGCAAGTTTTACCTGCTGAATTGGCTTTGTGCTTTATGTTAATTTCTTTATTAACCTACTTACGGCGAAAAAGCGAGAATTTTTAATCTTGCCTAGTAATCTTTTCTGCTTTCTCTTATCTCGATTGCATCTTTTTTGAGAAATTACTTTATTAAATACATGTAACGAGGTTTGTATAGTATTCTCCCATTTTATTGCGTTGAAATTAAGGCTGTGGAATCTACCCAATCGACCACCTGGTCTTAATTATTAGACGTATAGGATACACGTTATTATATACTCCATATGCAGATATCCTAAATAATCTTTGAAATAATTTTAATATCCTGGAAAACTCGGAATTGTCAAGAAAAGTGGAAAGACTTAATTGTAATGACCAGGCGGAAAGCAGGGAAAACTGATTTATTTTTAAAAAATTTGGAAAGTCAGGACAATTTCACATATAGATAAGTTTTTACTTACCATATACAACTTATTGCAACAATATTGTATGTATATTCCTCACAATGGCAGATGCCATTTTTGCATCTTTAGGGGTCAGGATTGTCAGGAAAATTTGTTTTAAAAACTGGGAAAATCAGGGAAGTGGAATTTTACTCATAGATATTACTGTTTGTAAAACGACAATGTACGTTTGATGAAGATATGGCAAAGTTGGCGTTGCATGCATTAAAGTCCATTATACCATCTGCCTTATACTATAGTGTGCATATGGAGATGCACCCTCATGGACTGACTTGGACATTGGCCAGCCCTACTAGGTTTATTATACAGATACCGTAGATGTGCTTTGGTTTGTCACCTTCAGTTTTGCTACTTATTTTCTGGCAACGTTTGAAGTGTTTTTTTCTCCCTAAATGCGGACAGTGTGAATAATATTGATAATAGGGTATTAGTTTCCAACCCAAAGTTTTGCTACTGGGTATTTTTTAGCGTGAAACACGATGCACATTTGTTGGTGCAGCTGCTTGTTCTATTCACTCCCATCATAATGGCATGTGTAAATTGTGCTTGTCCAGTTTTTATGGTTTTTTATATCCCACCACTACATGCACACTCCTTCGGATAGGGGTTTTGGATGGTGGAGCCAGACGGTATGGTTTGTACTGGGGGAGACAACTGTCATGTCTCGATCGTCAAAAAAGGCTTTTAAATTCTGTGGGCAAGTGCACCCGGATTGAATTTCGGTTGGACGCCATGGGTAAATTGAGCTGCTGCGATGGCTGAAAGAAAACTGCTTCAAATGGCGAGGTTTCATATCTGCGTTGACGCCATTTTGCCATTATGCATTGATAAGGTTACTCTACTTGCACTATGATGCTGGAGAATATGATCCTATTGTTCAGCGTAGTGCCAAGATGGCATGTCCCACATGAGAATGTGGAAACCAGCATTAATGTTACCAGAAGTTATTTCAGTTTTTAATAACCGTGTGCTAATTCGTGACGCAAAAATACTCTGCAATTACGTCGCCCTAAATTTCTCTGCTGTATTTCTGATGCCCACGGCTAGCCAACTGCTTTTGTGGTTTTTAAACAAAATTAGGAGTTTAATCTATCAAAAAATGTGGACCGCACGTATACGAAAGTTCCCAAAACTATTGCAGGTCTACTAATGAACTTGCACTAAATGTCAAAACTTTGTTAATTCGTTTGCTGCAATTTTACATTCTGTCTATTGCATATATTTTATTTTACTTTCATTGTTCTTTCTTTCTGCAATGTTTTTGTTATTGGGTAAAACGACAACATCCCCGGACACCACATGACGTCTCCAAGTGACTTTGCAGGCATATCCAACTTATCTAATTCTATAATTATCTGGGATGATGTCCACCCCCTAGCGCCATCCGGCAAATTATTTATGTAACGCATCATACTTTACTGATTGATGGCAGCCCTCTGCTTCACCATGTCATGGCTGAGTTACTCCATACGCTGCTTAAATGATGTAGAAATTATGCCCCGAAATGACAAAAGTTGAAAGAACTGGCGATGTCGTCGAGGATATCAGTACAGGGTCAAGAAAGGTCGTTTTCTCAAAATGGATTATCTGCACGCGATACTTGACTGCCTCGCCACTCATCTGTGACTTTTGCGAGCAGACAGTAGTTATGGTCCACGGTGTGCCCATAATTGAAAATGGAGCATGACTTAAATTGCTAGACGTAGCTGCTGGATTCATGATGCATGGGAAAAAATGAAATTGGGATACGCATCTTGCATCTTCATTTCGGAATGGGTTCTGATACCCCGTCATGGAGTGAATGGATTCCCTGCTGGCACTTGACCTCCATTGTTGTTGAACGAACACTCGCTCAGGTGTGAAGATGTGCTGTTGATTCGGACTCAATTACACCTTATTTTTGTATTAGAATATGGTAAAAATATTGGCACTGTTTTAAACCGAATTCGCCGAATGGTGCATTATCCCAACGATGTTCGTTGGATCAATGTGGTCTGTTAAATTCAGTGTGTGACAGTATCATGTTTATGTCTGAACCAGACTTGAGATGGGTTGCTTCCTCAATTTTTGTTTCATTCCCATAATGAAATCCTTTGGTTGGCTGGAGTCCGCATTTAATTAAGGGCTCGGTTATTTCACGCTCCGGTGCCATCCTGGTTAATTTTATTATTTTGAAATTCATTCATTTAACCAGGAGGAAAAGAATAGCGAAATAGGTACATGTATCTTAGGTTCGCGTTGATGGAGTAATTCGGGGGAAGTTAACTGACCTTACAAAATGGGCTTTTCTTTCGGATAATTATAAGGAGCACGGATGGTCAAATCAGTCGCCGCATAAATATGATGAAATTAAATGTTGCCACTGCATCCTATAATCAAGAACTATAAAGCACCTTGAGAGTTGATTTTTCAATTTTAAATACATGTAGTGTTAATTGGTTCTGAGATCCTAAAATTATACTTGCAGGCGCAGTGAATTTTTTTGATCGTGGAAACCATGAAAATATACTGGAATATACGATTCAAATTTTTATTTTAAAAAAATCAAATTTCATAAAAAACCTGCTTTCATAAAAAAGTGTGAAGAGTTGATGAATCTGAGGGATAGCTGCTAGGAGTTGAGGTTTTTCGAGTTTCCTAACCAAGTATCATTCCATCAACTCTTCACACTCCTCGTTTTATGAAATAAGCACCAAGTTCATGTATCATTAAAAATTGTGCACCTGGAAGGCTCAGGGAATTTGTACGTTTTCATAAATTTGTAGTCGTGCACCGTGTTTCTGTTGTGTAAAATTAATAGCTCTTGAACTAATTTATTCTTTTTTGCCATACGGTAGAGCAGCCATTTGGTGAATTTCTCGTTTAACCGGGCCTATTTAAGACCACCTCAAGGTACATTCGAAACTATTTCCCCTCATAAATTAGATAGCATAGCGTATGCACAAAGGCCGAAGTTGTAAATTGACCTTGTTCACAGTGTGAAACTTTCGGTGCAACGTTTTTAATGGCGCTTAATTGTCAGTGGGTACGGAATTTGTTACCGAAAATACAACAGGTGGGTTCGGGTTAATTGTGTTTAAACAAGGCACCAAGTAGGACTTCGGGAGCCGAATTGGCTAAAATCGTAATTTTCAGACTTGACCAGGGTCTAGCCACGTGTGTTCGTGAAACCCCTGGGGCCTATAATTCTTTTGCAGCAATAACCCCATCGTTCGCAAGGCTTATTTTCCAGAGCTCAATTTCGACAGTTTTAATTTTCAAAAACAGCACTAGGCTGCTTTATGCAAATATTTATACAAGTTTGCAGACCCCATAATGGTAGGCATTAAACTTGGTGCTACGGCGCTCGTGTTTACGGCTTTGTCGTAAATGTTGTTTATATTACGTTCCCTTATAAATGCTTATGCTCATTTATATGCACGTGCACGTGTAAATTACACATGGATTTCGTTTAGAATGCTAAACGAGGACGTGTGGTAGGCTACTGCACACGTTTAAGCTTATGTAGCAGCTTTGGCTGTTATCCGAAATACACCAGGGGGCGGGCCCACCCTTGCCAAGAATGCATTTGTATTCAAAAGCTGGCAACGTTTTAATAACTTCAAGGCAATTTCGCTCGAAAGGGAAACGATTCGTTAATTATGGCTTTTAACTAACTAGATAGACCCCCTGCCCCCCTAAAAAGTTTAATTGACCCACATAGCTAATGTGTAAGTAACCTAAGCGCAAGTGCAGCGCTATTATCTTCAAAATGCAATTTAGGGTTTTTTCGAGAAATTCACGTTTTGTGCCATTTTGTTAAAAATGGTTTGCTGCATGTGTGGTCACGTTTTACTGCGGGACTTGCTTTAACCTGTGACCTTAATTATGCTTACTTCATTGTAAATGTGGTTTACTTTGTGATCATGAAGTCTTATCCTCATTACAAATACTAATTCTTGAGAACTTAATTACAAGGACCACTTTTTTAAAAAGGGTAAAACGTCCTATCATACAGTAATGGCTTTTTTGTAACCAGGTATCATTCTGCAACAGGACATGAAATCCTCAATTTTTTTTGAATTTTGTATTTTTATTTTTCCAACATGTTTTGTTCCTCATCCTTCTTTCTCCATTTTGTGCTTGGATACCACACCACATGGCACCTCATATGCTGACTGTAGGTGTATTGAATCGAATCGAATCCATCTCCTCAATCATCTCCTTGGAATTTCCCTAGCTGGTAGGGAAACAAGTTTCACCATTGGATCCCTGGGATCCTTATCTTTTCACCCCTGCTCCTTCAAATGACCACCTTATGCAGAATCTGTTTTTGTTGTCGAGCTGGGCAGCTGCATGAAAGTAGCCATATTTTATGAAATAGCTCATTTCATATGACGTTAATTTGCTCGTCTGATTGCGCGATAACTTACTCGCCTTTTTTTATTCATCTTGCTCTCGACATATTGGAGTTGTGTTGTTGCGCACTTTTCTTTTTTAAAAAGATGCATTCATGAATGCACGAGTGTAGCGATTGCATCAAGTTAGGGAAGCGCACTTTAATGCGATGACCATGACCGGGCACTTTGTTGCGGCCACTGTCGGTCAAGAACAATTTGTGAATAAATAGTTCTCGAACAGATTGACGGGTGGTCTGCCAAGTTCATTGTGCTCGTTTTTACATTGTGCAAAACGTGTATCCCAACAGGGAAATATGATTGTAGAATATGTGAAAGCCAGCAAAGCTGAAATATTGGCAAGGGTTGTGGTGCTCTTGAAACAGTTCTTGCCTGGTCAAGTGTTTAAAATCGGCCTAACCACCTGTGTCTGGTAGACGTTATGAACCACATCACTTATTTGATGCTACATGTTAAACGCCTACTTGTGGTGCCATCTTGCTTTTAAAAGCACTTACAGTATTTGTATTTTATAGCAACTGTTACACGTGTCATTTTACTAGGCATGCTTATTAAATTGGAATAAATTTATCACTTAAAAAATGCAATATAGCAATTTAACTTTTATTTCATGATATTAAAGTCCAACACGTAGTCGAATTTTTAGGGAAACTGTATTCTTATGCAGAAGTTTGCTAAAACACTCGATAAGGCTTTTATTTCATAACTTGAAGACTCCTAACCTAGAGGTCAGAGTAAAATTGAGCACTTTTAACCTGAGACTCGTAACGCAAGATTTGCCACCTTTCTGGAAACATTGTATTGATTCGTTGGATAAACTAGCGTCTTAACCTCTCTTACATTTCCATTGAACTTCGTTGAATAACAAGTTGTTATTGTCGTTCCTTGTTATTTTCAAAATGGCAGGTGTTTACCAGAATGTACGAAGCAGCAATTTTGCCATTATCCCTTTGTGCATTATTATCATTCAGTTGTGAATATCATGGATTAGTGACGATGCTATTCACGATATTCACAAGTATGCAATTTTAGATTGATTTTCTGGAAATATTTTCATGTTTATTTACTATAGCCTACTCTATATCTATTCAAGACGTTTGCTAAAAATTGCTGCGCCCACATGGGGCAATAGGGGGCGTTCCAGTATTATGTCATCTTTAAGAGGGAAAGGGTAACCAGAAGATGAAAGGTTATAATGGAAGTAAGGTGAAGGGGTTGGCCAAATTATGTCATCATTGATTTTTCAAATACAGGGTGAAATCCAACATGTCATCCACTTTTGCATAATATATCGCCTTTGCGTTTTATTTTGAAAATTTGCTTTTCTCCATCGCTTGCTTCCATCATTTATGCATCATCATTCATCAAGATGTTGACTAAAGAATGTCAATGCATAATATTGGTTGTAAATGCAACTTCTGTCACCCAGTTTGACAAGAAGTTTCTTCTAAAATTCAGTGTACTTCGATGTGTAAATAAAATCCATCATTTTGCTCACCTTTTGATGATAACTTCATCGAAGTCAGTGGTTGTCATCACTAGGGAGGGGTGTGGATGACGTAATATTTGAACGTCCCCATATGCAGGTGGTGATCCTTGTTCAGATTGCTATCTGAAACATACCTGGTCAAAAACTGTTCGAGCTTCAATAGACCATTCAAGCTTAATTTAATAGTGGAGATTGATATACAATGAGTGGTTACGCCCATTGTTGGCCTTATTGGCCTTGGTTTTCTCTCAAATTGTGATTTGTTAACTAATTAAAATAATGAATCTGCATGCAGGTAATCGGTAATCGTTGGTGCAGGGGGTCTCGTATCCAATTGTGATTTCATGACGGTTTTCCCTTTTAACACCGCAACTGGATATGCGAGTTAGGCTGAGTTTTGTTGACGTCTACCTGCCATGGCTCGCCCTAAATGCCACTTATCATTTGCATTTGATGCCCCTAACGGATAAATGCAAGCCATACATAGCTGCAGTGGCTCTCCATGACTAGATTACTGCGCTAAGGGAAGGAGTGTTTATTTATGCGAATGGTGCTAGATATACACGTAGTTAATTTGGGAGGGAGGGCATTGTTAGCAACATATTTCAGGCTGACGAGCTGGAATAAACAAGGTGGAATTTCTCTATTGAAAAATGGTCCACGCCCATTTTAGCTGTTTCGAGATGGGCGTTTGCAGCCGTTGACGGAAGCGCCGTAGCATTGTATGATTAATTGTGGGTTATAACGGATCGATCTGGAGATGGTCCCCAAAACATACTGCACTGCATGAATGGCGAACAACTCAGCTTCTCTGCAAAAAGAGCTCAATTACCTTTAGTGTTTGTGTACGCATTGTAAGCATGATGAAAGAGGATTCATTGGCTCTTGGTTAAATCATGGACGAATGATGTTCGTCCATAGTTTCTTTCTAACATCTAGAACAGCGAAGACTACATGTACATGTGCAGTGTTAGCAAACTTGGCTAAAGTGCAGTACATTGACTGGAAGCAGGTGGTAATGGTTTCAGCTTGGGCATGGAAAATCCATGAAATATGAAATTCAGATTCAAGGCGTCATTGCAATACCTTGTTGCGTGAAAAATTCCTGTCTTTTCATGTCATCTAAGATGAGAAGTTATGCACGTGTACTGTACGGTTGTCATCCATGTTGTTCAATCATCAGGCCAGTCACATTGGTTCACACAAGCGTATGTTAATGATTTGTCTCAAATTAGCGGTGTCATCAACACGAAAAACAATTGTTTTCCACGCAGAGAATTACGAGCACGTCAATGCAGTTAATTTGGACATCATAAAAGCCTTAATTATTATCTGAGAGTTAAATGGCGGATATGTTTTGTCCCAGAGCTTAACTTTTCGGCCTTGAAGACCGAGTCGGTTCATGTCCTCGAACCAAAATTCACAATATCATGCTTATTTGACTACACCTGAGCTTACAACATCTTCCCAGGGGGTTACTCTTGGCTGAGTTTGACTCCCAGCCCTTGTGAGTTGCAAGCACAATATTGGTTTTCCTCACCTGTTTATACCAGCGTGCGAGAGATCCTCCCCAAATATTTCCTCTGATGGGATTGCGGTTGTGTGCACGGAAATGATGACAAGTGCGTGCTAATTATTGTGTTTGGGGTGAAAAAGTCATAAACCCCACATCGGTTTGCCGAAATCATTTCATGGGAAGCGCTTGGTGGCCATTATCAAATTGACGCTATGCCATTAATGGACGTTTTATGTCCTACCTATGGGCTTCTTATCACCGTCCAGCCTGCATGAGGCAGAGGGAAATTAGCATACATCCAGAAATTAGTCGATTGGCCATTCACTCCTGGGGGCAACCAAACCATGTTTTGTGGCGATCATGCCCAATGGTATCTTAATGCTTGCTCGCAATCTATATGAAGTATTGACGTTTTCGAGGCCTTGTTCACATGTCCTCTATATGCGCTTTATCTGTGGGTAGCAGTGCTGTTATAACAAATGGGGAAAATCGTTAATTTCATTCCTGTGTATATGTGCAGTATAAAGAGACTATATACATGTATGCACTTGTGTCGCTTTTCCATCATATAGTGCGGTAGTGTTGCTATGTATATGCGCTTACAGGGCAAGTCAAAAAGATATTACCACATGCTGTATGTGGGAACAGTTGGATTGGTGTTTTTATTTCATCAGTAATTTAATCCTGTTATTACATGTATAATGGCATTTGCAAGTTAAACTAATTCACCTAATCAACTTACGCTTCTCTATTCACCATAGCTCTACGTGGCATGCTTTTTGACACGCCCTGTATAGTGCCATTGATATATTCGTTATTGATATTAGCAAAGTTTGCCATATGAATTTTTTTTGCTGGCATGGCAAGTTTGGGATTTTGACGGTTTTTCGTGTTGGATCTAAATGAGTTGTAGTGTACAATGAATCTAATTACTGTTTTTTTCTTTATTTATAGGTAAGTGAAAGTTTTCTACCCATTTTTACTAGCAGTGAAATATTGGATATGCCAGGGAATAGCATCTAAATGGTAAACCAAGGAATTTTGAAATTTTGCATCTCTAGATTGATTTAACGACAATGTAACTCAGTAGCATGGATGGTTAGTGAGTAACAAACTTGTTAAAATGTAGTAATTACCTTTAGCTAGATAGCCGGATATCAGGAAATATTATTTAAGTATGCCTACACTTGTTAAATCCTGGTTAAAAAATTTTAAAACCTACACTGAAAGATGATTATGCAGCATCGCTGTTTAACATACTAGGGAATTATTGCTTCAGTAAGCTGAAATACATGTAGAGTTTATATGACTTTGCACAAGAAATTTTCCATTCATGCATTGCCTCAAATCCATGGGAACACTGTTCTTTTAAGAATTAACTAAGAAAAAAGTAATTTACGTTCGAAGGTAGGGCGCTGATTTTCCGGGGGCGGATTAACCGGTTTACAACTCGTGCTTCGGGCGTGGGTAAACCAGGGCAACCTGTTAAAAATAATCTTTTTTGTCGTAATAATGCAGAAATACGTTTTCCGTATTTTGCTATTGCAATTTAATTGTTTTGAAGCATACCTAAGAGTTCATTCTTCGAAGATGTTCATATTAGGCAAGGAATGGCATCAGAGTAGGGCATCCCCAAACATTTCCGGAGCTTTTCCCAACATTAACAACATGCATGTTTTGGCAAGACCCGATATTGATGCGAAGACAGTACGGGGAATGCGTGTGTTGTTTCTCAACAAACTGCTGGGCTCATAACAGGCCTATAACCTCTTATCG
>JAQFYZ010004697.1:0-10621 GCA_034695085.1 Cylindroiulus punctatus | reverse complement strand
GTTTCCCCAGTCGGTGTATCACCACTTCACGTCACCGGAGTCATTTTGCTCCGAAAAACTTATTATTATTATTATTAAAGTGATGATATAATCACTGACCAACAGTTATCATGCAGTAAACAATTATTAACAATTTTATACAATTGTCATCATAAGGTCAACTCCCATCCCCTCATCATTTAGCTATATACAGCGGGTAACAAAAGTATTGGCACAGTATGAAAAACGTGGTTAACTAGTAAATTAAAAGGAGTACAGTTGTAAATTTGCCTGTTTTATATATCCTATATTACATATTTATATGTGACACCAATAAAAACATTTGTTTTCCCTCCCATAAACCCAGCATGGGGGAGACGTCAGCCCTTTCATTTACACTATGTAATGTAGGCGATATAATTCAGGCACATTCACAACAGTACTTTTAATTTACTCCAAACCGCGATTTTTAAACTGTGCCAACACTTTTCATCCACTGTATTATAGTACCCACATGATGACACACACTATGCGAAGGAATGACATAAGTTAGTACCAAAATGAGCTCAGATAAGCAGAATAAGGCGCATTGCTGAATTCAGATGCCTGGGAGATGTCACACATTTGTCGTCAATCTGAGTAGAAAATCGTGAGATTCAAACGTTTCAGAACCTGGAGGTTATCAAACGTGGGATCTCACAGTTTTCTAGTCGGTATGATGTCAAACATGATATGTCCACAGCTATCTGAGCTACAGCGATGAACTACCCCAGGAAGTTAACCTAACATTTGCCTTAAGGGACATTACTGTCGCATTTTACTTGGCCACAATTAAAGTTATAACCCTCACGCATACCTGAAATTGCTTAACCAACAACGTATAACCGGAGAACAACAAAACTTTTATTATTGAAAGTAAACCATCTCAACCACTTACTTGTTCATCATCTTAAATAGCACATTGACATTATGTATTTTGAAATAGAAAAAACAACTTCCTTTTCAATTCTTAATTTGGATAAGTCAAAAACCCTTTTTAGACTTCTACGAAAAGAATTAATATACATTTATGAGGTTATTAATGCATTCCAAAAAGGTAGATTACATCTAGATCTGTAAAGAAAAATTATGACCTATAAACAACAATGTCCATGTGTGAATGAGTTTGAACTCAATTCTTGCAAGTGCATATAACAGCACAGGTGGTTTCAGTCAATGATTTTAACAATTAAATTAAATGCACATTTCAGAAATCAAAGATGTCAGTACATGGATGCAGCTATTGAGTCTTATTAAGGAAAACTTACATTATCGATCTCCTCGTCTCCATTTAGTTCGTCAAATTCAATGTCATCATCCAAGCCTTCCTCAACGAAAGTGACTGTATCATTGATTTTAGCTGAAATTTCGCAAAAAACAGTTGATTAATTATTGCAATGCACAGGCATGATATCAGGTGAAGAAGGAAACAGTACACACCTGATTCTGGAATTTCACCATATGATTTCAGATTTCTCGCTTCATCAGCATTGTATTTAAGAATTACATCGGCTTTCGCATCTTGGTAATCACGCAATCCCACTAGGATGATATCGCCCTGATTGATCCACACCTTAAAACAGTCAAAATGTGAATGTTTAGCACATTATTCAATACTAAATAAAAATTGTCTTGTCTTGCCAAGATCTGTAACCGAAAGCATTTTCCGAAACATCATACTGATGGTACCATCATCTTTGAATTTTGTTGCACTGCATTTAGACATTTAGAATAAAATTCCCCATGCTGCTCTGCTTTACAAAATGATAACATCACATATCCCTTTTGGAAATTGACAATTATTTAGTTATGTGACTATCGCAAAAGGAAATGGTGTTATGTGTTATAGTAGAATCACAGAGTGATGGAACTGGAGGTCAGCCAATCTGTGAGATGTGGCTTGTCGATTAGCGCTTCCATGTTTGTTCAGTCGGTGAAAGTCAATTGATTGTACGCAACTAGGCTAAATTAATCGTCAACAGGCGATTGGCCCCTATTGGTCGGCAGATTTGACCCAGCTCCATCATTTCGTATTTTTACTATAGCTTCAATCAGGGCCTCTTCTAATACGATGGAGGAGGCCCTGCTTCAATGAATGAAATGCCAGGTAATGACGCACAAGTTGAAAAACTTGACGAACCAGTTCAGCAGCACAGAAACACCATATTTCAACCCCTGATAATTTAATGAAATTTAGTAGCCACATTTCAGTCCATCCACCATTGGTGACCATGTGAAAACTATACTTTTACTAACCTTTTTTCGCAGCTTTCCTCGAATATGACAAAGTCTCCGGACACCATCAAAACACGTTGCCTCCAACCGTCCATTTCCCAACATTTTTGTGACTTGTGCATATTCTAGATAATTTTAAAGGGTTGTGATTTCCACTCTCTACAAGTGCGACGTTAGAAACAAAATGGACGTCTGGTTGTATGGATACGTACCTTGACCATCTTCCTTGAAAATCAATTCTCTCTTTTCGGCCTCATTCTCATTCTTTCCTCTCCTCCTGTTCTTACCTCCCTTTCCTAGAATGACATCGAGTCGATATTAATCCAAAATGACAAACACTTTGGCGAGGAAATTTTAACGTCATAGGCCTAGCTTTCAAGGCAATATGGTCGTAGGCCTAATTTAAAATCATGCGCATATTCCAAAGAATTTTCGTAAGGAAAACCGAACGAACCAACAGAGCGATTAGACACCGCAAATTTGGCTACCAATGCGGATTTCGTGATATAATATTTTAGCAAATTAAATAAAACTAACCTTTATTTTTCGGCATTGTAACACAAAGACGTCAGACACGAACTGATTCGACTTGATTCAACTGAATTTAACTACAGAAGCTGAGAGAGGAACCATGCCTGGCGCGTATGTAGCAGACGACCTAATGCTATCTTGCATTTGGTTGAATTAGGTTGAATACGTTGTAGTTGAATTTAGCTGCATAATTTATATTAATACGGTTAAAAAGACATTTTTATTATACAGGTCAAGATATGGTAAGATTAATCATAAATTATTGCTCAACCGGATCATGACATGCATATGTCAAGAAATGAAAATTTTTTCGGGTGACACATTTGAGACTCCGTACCAAATTAGTATCTTTTTAAAGATGGAGGCCAGCAAATGGATGCGATTTCCCTGAATTTTATTGCCTAATGTCGTTGACATTTTCGTTGGAGTTTAGACAGAAAAAGACCTTTACTATCCTAGTCGCGCGTCATAATGAGACAGCAGAGGCTTTCATAGTCACTCACCACTAAGATATTGGTGGAAAATATCCAACGTAGACATCAATCTGTTCGTGCTTCCCATCAGTCTCCGTATTTAAAATGGCCAGGGAACCTGTGATCTTGAATGTTTATGATATGGTGAGACGTCCCTATTTCATTTTCCAGATCATTAATTTTCTGTCTGGACCCTGTGATGTGACAAAGTTTTGTGTATTACAGTATTGGATTAATGAGTACACGTCCAGCATTGGTTTGGGCGTATTCCACTCTGGAGTGGAAATATATGGCACAGGTTTGAGCATTATTATAATCTTGATGTACATGTATTGTGCTCCAAAATTCACGGACGTGTTTGCTGAATGCTTCCTAAATAAATTACATATAGCGTTCAACACAATTGGTCATTTCCAAAATGAAATTTTCCTCCCTTAGAATATGCTTATGGTGGTCATCCATTTCCATTTTCTGGCATCTTCGAAATCGCTCCCAGAGACGCTGATGATTTGGGGGAACAGTTCAAATTTAAGTAAGTTTGAGTACGACTTTACTAGTTCTAAGCTACCCTCACTTACAAGCTGATATAATTTCTCTAATTTTCGCCTTTTCCATGATGTGACAAATATACAGTTGGTTTTCAAAATTTCCATCTCCATTAGCACTTATCTTTAGTTAGCTTCTCCATTATCCAAGAACAATGTAAGCCACACGATGGTAGGAGGACATAACGATATTCGAATGATAGGAAATTTAATTAGTATTTTTTGAAGGGTCGAGAGTATCTGGAGAGCCAGATTTGTTATGTGACACATTCTTTTCCAATCAAAACTAGGCAGTCTGTCCATGTGGGTTACACCGATTTCACGGAAGATGAAGTGAAACGCATTGTTATGGAAATTGGGAAAGATTTTCGCGGGGACAAGTACCACCTTATGAATAAAAACTGCAATCACTTTTCAGGCGGCCTAACACAGGTAAACTAATTTAAGAACTTATCTGCATGCTTGTAATTTCGCCCAGGAATATTTGATGTACATAAATTTCAGGGGAAGAGTCAGTTTGATTTTTCGTTCAACAGCCAAGCATTTCACGTGGTGTCAAACCTGAAAGTAATGCTTCCATGTGTGGCTTCTTTAACAGATACTATGCGGACGGGATATACCTACTTGGGTGAACCGATTAGCCTATTTCAGCTCCTGTGTTCCGTTTCTGCAAAGATGTTTGCCCCGCGAGTGGTTAACACCAGTCGCTCTCCAGGCCTCGATCCGAGAGCACCCTGAAAAAACGGACAATTCCCTGTGAGGAACATGCATCTCGCCTACTCTTTGCTGAAGATTACTCCTTTACAATAACGGCAGCATGCCGATGAGGGTCACAGGCCTTTCTAGTATTGCAAACAGCGGAAGGAGGAAGAATTGGCACAACAAACTCTCCCTCAATATGTGTACATGTACCATAATACTTGCCGATTTCGGCAAGTATTGTAAATCTCAAATCTACAAACTATAGAATAGATTTTATATTTCTTAAATCCAATTTTTGTACTTTCAATTCTTCTTCTCCGACAAACGTCTCCTTGCTGAAATACCTTGTGCAGCAAAATCCAGGTGACAGTTCTCAGATCACAAAAACGCTGCTTAGCTCGCGCTTATTCAATCAGATTTTTGCTCGAACCAATGTTTGATTGATTCATCCGCCCTTTGGTGCGGTGCATTGGAATGGTGACCTATTCTCGGCAGCACCCGCACATGTGCATGATACCAGTACAGAAATTTCAGTGTTTTTCATATAATTTTTCGCTGGTCTCTGTGCATTATTTTGCACAAACGTTATATTACTTGCTTTTATCGCTGAATGATGGTTTTATTTTTTGAAAACTGTTGTAAGATGATAGAGAAAGGCAATTGAGCATGTCATTACCCATATTTGTGCAGACTGTTAGAAATGCTTCCACCATGTGACAATCTGCTGGAATATTTGCACACATGAGAAATTACTAGTTTGCATTCCTCAATTCAGCAGTGGCCAAATCTATTAACAAGGTTAACAGTAGCAGAGAACTAAACAAGTAAGTTCAAGTGATCATGGATGCTGCATAGCTTTCATGCAATGGTTGACACGCCAAAGACGAT
This sequence comes from Cylindroiulus punctatus, assembly GCA_034695085.1. NCBI lineage: Eukaryota > Metazoa > Arthropoda > Diplopoda > Julida > Julidae > Cylindroiulus > Cylindroiulus punctatus. Next base: position 5,229 of record JAQFYZ010004697.1, on the reverse strand, counting down.
TTTCGTGTTCTCTAGTACACCAAAGAGAGCTATAATATGCAATTAACTAATAAAATTGGAAAATAAAAAAGTAGTCATCTTGAAGTTTCTTGACAATCTTGAGCCAGGAATTTTTAAAGCCTATACACAAAATGAGCACTGCGTTTGAATAAGGAGCAGCATTATCGTCTATCAGTATGTCATGACAAAATACCACCACATATTTCCCAAGCCAGCTACCAAACAAAGGTTAAGATAGACGTATGAGGGATACTTACAATTAGATGCATAATTAAAATCGCTGCCCATTGAATGGAATTATTGGTTAAATTCATAATATGATCGATATTTTAGTTATGAAGTTCGCCAAATTTATTAATTTTACTCTAAGCCTATAACTCTGTGTGTACAAATGCAGATCAGTCTTTTAAAACGCAGTACGTAGCCTATTTCTAAAAACCTACCACACAAAAATATACCGATTGTCACTGTCACAGCAAAGGTAGCTAGCATGGATATACATGTATACCGTAACAATCAATGTGGTGTGAGGTTAGCAATATTCGAGTTTGCAAAAAAAGAAAACTGACTATGCCCAGTTGTAAGTTCTGGTATATTGAGGATTTTATGAGTCATGCATGAAAACCCAATTCAAAAACGTCGGGCTTATGTTAATTCAGACACAACATCTCCCGTGTTTTTTTTACTTCAATAATGTTGATTTTCCCATTGATTAGGCACTTGCTGAATTAAGGGCTTTGACATAAGGATCTTATTGCATTAGGTCGACGGTTTAGCTGGTAATTTTTGATGGCTGAAGTTCATACAGTTTTTTTTTCAATTTCTAACTACTGATTTCATAACACTTTCAAGACTGACATGCTTTATGTCATATGAATTGTGCTATGTATACCGAAATGCAATGGAAGAATGCAAAAGAATAATTAGCATAGAACTTGCTGTTACAATAAGCAGTTATTTTTTTTGAAATGCGCGAAACCTTCTTGGGATGTTGCATTTCGTGTAAATTTGACGTATGTGTAATAATTGTGCAAGAAAGTTCTGCAGCTCGATACTGATCCATTTGTGTTTTGTATTTTGAGATACTTTGGATATGTTATGTGATACGTTAGTCTAGTTTGAACAATGATTACCTTTAAAAATATGCTACCGCACATGTGAGGAGATTCCATTCAGTTGCCGACTACAGCCATTTCGACCAAAACCGTGTACAATGAGACTGCAAGATAAAATGTAAATTTGCTCAGAATTTTGGTTATGTAATGGATCGAATCTCTTTTCTCGAAACCCAAATACTCGACGTAACCAGATAATCGAGACATGACCTGCTTAAGTTTTGCACAACCGAAAGTTGTTTCTCAGTTCATGTGCCAAATCATATAACAACTTGTTAGGTGTTTACCTTCATACTGTAGTTCAACCAATTGTCAGAAGCAGAACTCGAGAAAAACCATGACATTGACAGGCATTTCACTCCTTCGTGTTTTCAAATAAAACACTATTCGTTTTACATGCGTGGTGATAAATTAACCAAAACGAAAATGCTCATCATTATTACCTTGTATTATATAAATGAATTAAAAAATCACAGGCCACAACCTCTCCGCCTCTAGTTTGTCAAAGAGATACATAAGCAGCTTATAATTTTCGGTAATTTTAGGAAAAGCAATACTTTCCCCAAAACTGCTATCATGTGAAAAAGCAATTTTATTTATTATATATTGCCTTGTATGGAATTTTCAGGAAGACATTTTTTCGATTAACTTTTTTTTTGGCAGACAATGAGAAGGCAATAATGCTAGAGCAGTAGACAGATAAGACATTTATCTGATTTTATGCCAAATGTTTTTTTTAAAAAAATATGCATGTGCTCATTTTCTTATTAAATTTCCATTTGATGTGACATAAAAATCCAAGAAATGCCTTGGGGAGCATTCTTAAATGACTTCATGTTAGTGTCATTGACAGATGGTATCCCGTCATGTTACTTTTTAAAATGGCTACCATTTTTGTGCATTATTTTTCTCGAACTACAACATCTTTATATACCGTAATATTTTGAGTAACATGTTCTGCATCTTACTTATAAAATATAGAAAAAAGCAACCACAAAATTTGATTTTTTATTTAAAATTAATTTTTGGGAGTGGTGGAGTACTTTCATCGTCATTGCAATTACATTGTAAAAGTAAATTCCATCATGCTGGGGTGAGGTGCCCCTCCCTAGAAAAAGTGATGTCATTTATGAATTCCCTTGCAGCTTATCATACCCATATTGATGTCAAATAAATTACGGGAGCTGTTTTCTTCCAGAAGGCAAATAATCCTACCGAATTTTCTAAAAAATCGAATTTTGTCTGATTCGGCGTGTTTTCCTTTTTCAATTTAATTATGGCGTTACTGGTTGCACGGGGTTGTGACCATTGATTTCACTTTCAATTTTTACTCCATCTGTGATTTTCAACACTTATGTGTTATCCATGCAATTTGACGTTTGCATTGTAGTATGTATTCGTGAACTTGAAGAGGTACAAAGCAAAACCAAATGAATGGATGTTATTTCTATAAATGGTTCTCAAGCCTGACTAATTAAACTTATGTATGCAGAAAATTGTCGCAGTTTTGAGATTGATATCCGCCGTGAGTACACAAACGCATGTCATCAACTTTTTTCAGTGGAGCACCAAAAGGTTCGCGATGATCGATTAAAAAAAATGAGCAATGCAGTGTAACAGGTTGAAAAAAATATATTTCGAAGAAAACAAAATGCAGATAAGTTTTGGATACCGCAAATATTGTTCGAACAACCAGATCAAAAGATTCGCAAAATCTATTCAAGATGAGGCTGAACAGTCAGCTACTCACAATTCATCGAATTTCCTCAATTTGGCAGTCCAGCTTGAGTACAAGATCATTATGCTAGTTAAATGATGTTACCGGACTTATCTCCACTTCACGAGCACTTCATCTCCACTTTCGACATAAAATGTGAGTTGCCTCAAGTCATTATCCATTTCCACTTCGTGTTGTGGCCTCTGCACAAATCAAAAAAAACTTCGGGTAAGCGTTCAACAACATCAATGTCCAAATTCCACTAGGCCTTACCTTGCTAGACACACAACTGAGGACTACGCTCTCGGTTTCCAATTTGAATAAGCGGTGCACTAAACTGCGAAGTTTCTGAACGGTCATTGACCCTAGGGTAAAGAAAAGAAAAAAACTGCAGTATCGTACTAGCAGGATAAAAAAATTGAATTTTCCAATTGAAAATTTCATTTTTCCACTGAAATTATTACCGTTTCAAATAAATAAGATAGTCTTAAATTATTCGCTGCATTCCCATGTTAGTGTAATGGTAAGGTTCTCACAACCTTTACATTTTGACATTGCTTGTGAAATGAGTCTATACGTGATTCATGTGCATTCTGTATTATTAGCAGTTGCATCAAGATGAACTTAATTAATTCTATGACTGCAATTATGCCATACTACAACTAACAAGTGTGACAATAAAACGCTCGACATGGTTTCTTACCTGGAAGCTTTTTGACAATGGGTTTACTTTCTAATAATTGTGGACAATGCAGAGAGAGTGCTAAATAGCTCAGTTTAGGAATACAAACAGGTAAATACAGGAAATAATATACACAAGATGGCCTTTCTTTCTTTAAACGCGTATTACTTTGTTCAATAATTATTAACCTTAGACATTCTTCAGAATAGAACCTTTTCCAAATGTGCCCAAAATCTAGATATGCCAACCCTACTTATCTAGCATGCAAGAATGGCACCTTTCCTAGCTGTAGAAATTCAACCTTTCTTGTGCAATTTGTGGTTTAGCTGCCCCTTACCGCCAGGCAATCACTGCCAGCCTATGAGCAGTGAGGGAAAATTCCACTTTCCCATGTTCAATTTCTCTTTTGGTAATTATTCCTGTTTTGATACATGCAGATTTAAAACGATGCAAAGGATACTGACAAGACTGCTTTTTAGCGAAGGTGGTTGTACATTTACTTCGGACTCTTCAATTGCACCATGCACTGCAAATAACACAAAATGGTTATGCACATTAACAGAATTAGTAACAAAAATAACTTTTGATGGAGTAATTGACAATGCACACACCTTTTACTAATGGGAGATACCGAGGATGCTGTTTTAGAAATTCATCTCTAGAGATGTTTTGCTGGTCGTTTATCATTGCCAACCACTCCTTTCCATAGATTCGTAAATAATCGAGCTCAGCCCCTCGCCTTTCTCCTGGCAAAATCTTTCAAGAACCGTATAATTATCAAATTAAGTTTTTGGAGCAATACGATAACTCGTCGTTGTTCCATAATCGACATTAGCAGCTGAACCGAATTAAGATAATTTGAAGCTCATCAAATGTAGGTTTGAATCTTTTTGATTAAAATCTGCAGAATTACAGTGAAATGCAATATGCTGATACCAGTTATGCCAAATGTTAGACTAAGAACACGTCTTAAACCATGAATTATGCTGGAAAGTCAATCTAACATTCAACATAAGTGACATCATCATGTTGTGTCATACTGAGATGCTACCGATGTGTTGCCGCACAAAAAAAGTCCAACCCTCGTATTATGTAGAACCCCTCCTCATGCAAAAAAAAATTTTTATTGGCGACATTATTTTACTAATGTCTAAAATAATCGCAAAGCCAAGTACTAAGTATTTTGCAATAACATTTTGATTGCCATTAATTTCGCTTTGGTGGTAAAAAGAATAACTACGTAAAATTTTCAACTTACAGTGCTTCTGTTCAGCAGCTGCAGGCCTGAAATCTTTGCGACGATAAGCTGCCAAATGGTTGCAGTTTTATATAAGACCCAGAAGGGGTTATTCTTTATCATAATTTCACTCAGGGATGCCAATTTATTTAGCTCATTTAGAGCCGACAGCTGTAAAAACAAGATATGCAGAAGAAATGATTATGTTGTTTAACAAAGAATTGCTAGTCAACACATGCTGATATGTACCTTGTCTATTTTATTATCCTGGAGATACAGTGCTTCCAAAACTGGAAACAGAGACGTTTTTCCATCGGGTGGTGTATCAATAAAGAAAATATCTTGAATTCCATTGGCATTTAAGTTTAAAAATCTTAGCCTACACAAAGAAAAATCCATTGTTAGTCGTGAAATCTATTGTTAGTCTATAGCATGACATCTCCCAACCTGAGTGCAGTGGATTATTGTCAAAATAAGA
>JAQFYZ010004696.1:0-10622 GCA_034695085.1 Cylindroiulus punctatus | reverse complement strand
CAGCGAGACATTTAGTATGTTGCACCAACGTTGATTACCAATGTTGGCCCGACGTTGTCAGATTTAATTGTGCCAACTTTGGCCCAATTAGTTGTGCAACCGTTGGGCGAGCGAGACATTTGGTATGTTGTGCCAACGTTATTCGCCAATGTTGGGCCAACGAGTTTAGGTTGGCATGCGAACATAAATGCAATGTTGGGCCAACACTTTCTGGTTACTAGGGTTGTCTTTGCGTTGTATAATCTCCATTTGAGACGATTATAATTAAATCATGTATCCTACTCATGCATTCTTATTGTTTTTTTGGATCCATATTATTTATATGCCTACTGTATGGCAAAGGCTCTATCTAGCCTTGGCAGGGGCGGAAGGAAGCCCACGCCTGATCAGGGGCCCATAGAGGTCATGTAATATCTGCATGTCAAAAAATGTGGGGGGAAAATCGTATTTCTGGCAATTTTCTGTGAAGAAACGGTCAAATGCCCCTTTTCCAAATGAATGGAAATGGACACAACACCCAGGGGATTGGGACATCTGGGCCCTCAAGTCACACAATTGATATTCCAGTTCATTCTGGAATTAGTGGAATGTCTGGGATTAAGCTTGGACACATTATCACTGCCACCATTGGTCAGTCTAATCACAGATAATGTACATGTTGCTGGGAAGGGTCCTCATCACTCCACATTTGGATTTTCGTGAGTACAGTTTCAAATGTTAATGAAGTGTACTTACCTTTGTCATCACCATATCTCCACTTTTTGTCAATAATACAGAATTATTGATTCTCAATGATCTGGCCTATGCCTGATCAGGGGCCAATACAGTAAAAATTTCTTTGCTTAAATGGCAGTTTTTGGGTACAAAACTTACAAAAATCTCTTGGGAACCCCGTAATCCTACCCGAGGGCCCACCATCGTTGACTTGCAGGGGGGCCCACAAAAAATTTGTTACGCCACTGCACCAACTGCCTTACAGCAGTCAGAGGATTTGACCAGTAGACCTACGTACATCATCATACTAAATAATCGAGCGTTGTTGCGGTACAAATACCACGAGCTAACTACTTTCATCATTTGTGTGCCAGGTGGCGCCACGTGTTGAAGAAGAAAAATCCCCCAAATATTCTTTGTCGAGATTCGAACTCGGGATCTTCTGCTTGCTATAGTCAAACCAAGAACTGATGGAACTGGGTCAAATGTGCCGACCAATAGGGCGCAAGCACGTGTTGGCCATTGATTTAGCCTAGTTGATTACAATCACGTGCCACGTGCCAACTTTCACCGACTGAAGACGCATGGAAGCGCTAATCGACAAGCCACATCTCTCTGATTGGCTGTCCTTCAGTTCCATCACTTCTTGGTTCTGCTATAGGCAGGCGCATTAGCAAACCAAGCCACAGCACCAAGCATATGGGCTGCGTGCAAGACAAAACCTATATATGTCTTTAAAATTAATTAATAATTAAATTCAATTAGGGAAAAACATAAGCACGGCTGAAATTCGAACTCGGGATCTCCTGCTTGCCAGACAGGAGCTTTACCAATACCAACGAAGTCGCAGCACCGTGACTATGGGATGTGGAAGACAACCTACATGTACATGTACATGTACATGTATGTGTTATTGAAATTGACGTGCGGTGCGCGCTGGTTACATTATAATCCAACCAGCTCGTTGGGTCCAACTCATTCATTCAACAACAGTATGCTTTAATATAGCAGAGTTCGCAATCCTCACAATATGGTCTAGCAAGAGATGTTGTTGTCAATCGATGGGGTCAAGCCCCCCACACCCCCACACACACCCTCGACATGCCACCTTGACCTAACGTGACTTACCCTACCGTCACACTTGGTTGCAGCACAAATGCAAAGAAAATCAAGTTTAGCGTTTTATTTCATGCTTGTCTTTTCGTCTTAATTTGTGTTCGAATGTTGGGATAGCCATGCAATTTTGTTTACATATCGGTGCGAGCTGTCGCTCTGTTACAGTACAGCCGGACATTACGCAAGACGTGTGAAAGACACCGTTAGTTTGCTTATTTTGACTCGCTAGCACAGGCCGCCCTAAATGTCTTTTATCGTGTTTCAAAACCACAAGTATTATGATCACATGAAATGATCATGGGTCGCCATTTGCAATTTTCAAACGTGGATCGGGTCACGCTTCGATAATGTAAATGCTGAAATTGATCCACTTACGTGTTATTTCGACATCATGTTGCATTGTCCGACTTCGGAGATGTCCCCCAATAAAGATGATCTCGATCAGTTGCCCAATACTCGCGAAGTTACTGAACAAACAGCGCGAAAAAGCAGGGCGAATTCCTTGGACGAATGTCTGTCGGCGCGGCCATCTTGGAACTCTAAATATGAGCACCACAGGCTGTCTGCTCATGCTGGTGATCCATCTGCAACGACAATTTCGAAAACATGAATACATTTTAACTAGATTACACTGAACAACGGCGAATTTACAAAAATATACAGTGTAGAGACGACGTGTTTATTAAGTGCAAAAAATTACTGCCACAAAGTATTCCCTAATTACTTTACGAAAAACGTTTTTTCCCCAGAGATGGCATCGTTACAATACAGTATGTGGTCATCAATTTTTCCCAACGCCATCTTTGGGTACACAATATAAATGCGACTCAAATGCCACACTTATAACCTGTTCATGAACTAACTAGCGCCACTATTTAAATCCTGTTGAAAATGTGTAGTGTATTTGGTAGAAATGTGGGCCAAAATCCACCCCATCTGATCTAATATGTTAAAAAAAGTTGCTTTATTCAGATTTTTTGGTTAAATGTAACTGTCATCTCAAGAAATGTGCAACTACAGTAAGGGGGCGTTCAAGAATTGGCAATCATCTGGCTGTAGCCAAATAATGACGGATTTGAGGCGGAAGTAGATTGACAAAATGATAATGCCACCATGCTACATGGCATGTCTCGTTTGAAAATAGCCTTGGGTGTGACAAAAATCCATTCATGTGCAAATTTTTATAGCATTTTTAGATAGCTGCTCAAATTTGCCTCGACTCCAGTGAGCATAATCTTGGAGCATTGTCAGGTTGATCTCTCCTGAAGTCATGCCTGCATCGATGACCTAATCCTGGTTTGTGGAGTAAATTCGTTTAAATTGTGGATTTTAAGCAATGAAATGAGACCTGGCACATCCCAAAATTCTTTATAAACCTGGATCAAGAGTCAGACGCCATGATGATGTTTTTTTCCCTGTTTGCTGGGCAACTGTGCTACCAAATCGGTACAAGGCTCAGACTCAAGTACAGTGGATTTGATCATTTGGACAGTTGAAATACTGGCATTAGGTTCATTTTGGCCTATTATTGACCATCAAAACAAATTTTAAGATGAATACCAACAGTCCTTTTACATGTACAGTATATGCATGTACAAAATTGTATAATGAGTAGTCGCCTCCAGCCCTAGATTCCTGGTAATGTCATTTATTTCATGACTCAACACATTCTCATATGTTCTGGCAATGATGTCATCATCATTAAATTTTAAATATCCTAGCTACAGTTCTGTCTTCCACACAGCCCCAAACCCAATACCACTGTCGCCTCAATGCTAGTCTCTGGCGGTGGCAGTGCTGTTCGTTTGGGACTGTGTGGGAAATCCTAATTTTTATTGATGATAGCATGGCTGCCAGAACATGTGAGAGTATGTTGGGCCATCAAAAAAGACAGTGCCATGAAATTTGACGAGACCACTGGTAGGAGACGACTTTGAACGTCTTCTCACACCGATTGCCAATACTTAATGTGTTTTTGCATTTTACTGTCAAAATGTGGTGTCTATCCTTGTCCAATTTTCGTGTGGAACGAATTTATGGAGACGACATGTTAATAAAACAGTTGTCAAACAGGTATGCATATGGTCACCCCAGGTCTCCAAATTAATATTTTTCACCGGTCCTATAACAGCAGTTATACGTTTAAAGAAACCACACAAAGTTTTTGGCTGGCAAAGCAATGGAACCAGTCAGCTCCGCTTGTGTATAACATGTGGAACCTTTCATGGTTCAAATCCATATTTTTAGCCATTTTGTTCGCAAACGCCGTGTTCGAAACACGATGAATCAAATTAGACAAAATCAGCGATGACTGCGGTCTTGCAGTGTACACCAAGGTCACTGAATAAAGAAAATCAACATACACTTCAAAACCAAAAAAATAACTATTAAGTAACTTACAATTTAATAATAGCCAGCTACATTTCATTGCAGAATTATGGGGTGTTGACCAACATGGCGTGCATATGTATTTGGGTATGTTTTCAGTTCATGTTCCTGTTCCTGGCGGAGGTTTGATTAATCGCATGAGGTCAGCGTGAGACACTGTGAAGTGTCGCATGGCGGCACTGGAAAACCACAGGAAAATTGTCTTCGCAATTTCGAATTAAATGCGAATTCGACAACAAATAGATCACGATCGAAGCTGTGCACAATTTCGCGTTTTCGCTGTTATGAACGTTTACGTGATGTCATTTCGTACGGAAGCCCATGAGCCTCATGCTACCCACAGTGCACAAAGTGAAAATGAATGCAAATAACATAATTTCCACTTCATTAGCATAAGACTCGTATAGGCTTCCGTACGAAACTTCACGAAGGTACGACGCTCTTTTTTTTAAATGCCACAATACATTAGTAGATGCATGCAAGCCTTAACATATAACTTGTTCTTTATCGAATAAGGTGGCTCATTGGTATAATCTCCACCTTACACTCAGGAAACCCTGGTTCAATCCTCCAGTCAGCAATTCATAGGTATGAAGTTGTTTTTTTCAAATGCCACGATGCATTATTGCAGCCAAGATTGTTTCTGACAGCGTTAAATTGACCAATGGTAAAAGAAAACATTTTATATAACAATTGTTCATCTAATTTTTTAACAAATTGCAAAACTTTGCCAAATACAGTAACACTAATTAAAGTGAATGTTGTAATTATATGTTTTCTGATATCGCCCAAGTATTACTAGTGACAACGCAAAAAAAAATTATCAATTTCCGGTGAATAACTAAATTACGTCAAGCGAAACTACATGTATCTCTACCTTGAGAATTTTCATATGCACAACTTCATGAATGCAAGTGGGATATGGTTGAGAATGTTTTCCAACACCACACTGTAGCAACATGTTGCATATCACCTTACCTACACATATTCGTGTATCTCGTTATGACTGCCTTCCTTGGTCACATTTCTGCGAATTGCACAAAATCACAATTCTACCTTTTTTAATGTCACTAGTGGATAAAATTTACATTATATGATTATTACAATTGACATGAGAAAGAAATCAGATGTCTCATAACAGGCAATAAATTTCCCAACAAACGCAAAGGTGCATGCGTAACGATTAATAACTTTTGTTAGCAAAATTGCCAGTAAATCCTACCACTGATACATCTATACTGGACATGTATTTGAGCTCAGTTTCCAGAATATGGGGGTCTCCCAAAAGTGAGATTTTCCCCTTCCCTGACTTCCAAATTTTTATACAACTTTCCTTACCCTTGAATGAAAACATATGACATCTGCCAATATAGTCCTAAGGAATGCTATACCAGGTGAGCCATACAGTATGTCTGGGTCACTTTAATATCTTAAAAATGGCGATAGCTCAGTAAAATCAACTTACATGTATAAAATGGTAAAGTTGTGATTATTCTTGAGTTAACATACCGTTAAAGATACTGCAAAAGTCCAAATGGAAAGTTATAGAGAATTATAGAGTTACTCTAAATCCTTAATTCGTGTCATTTAATTACTGATGACAAAGGTTTTCGTCATGTATGCAAACATGCAATGCATGCCTGTATGACTGGGAGGCTCTCCGTATTTTTAAAATATCGCTGTTTTTGACATCATAATCAATAAATAAAACGGATTTTGATGGAAAAAACGCATTTACTTGTGCTTTTGCTACCTAAATTTCAGATCATCTGAGACGAACATTTCTTCTTTCATTTGCCCCAATTGAAGATAGTGTTGAAAGGGATATTGATGTATGGCAGTTTTTTCATTTTACAAGTTCAGCGCAAGGCAATCTGCAGTTAAGCTATTTATATTTTGTACACCACTAACATGAAATAGCAAAAATTCAGAGGCAAAAATCGCAATAAAAAGGAAATTGACTTACACCACTAACCCTTTCATCCCTTCAATTGTTCCCTGTTGACAATGTGCATTTCCGGCCATTTTTAAAATATTCAGGATTTCCAGAATTTGCCTCACCCAGTATAATTGTTTATTGCACATGTGTACAGTATATCATTACAGGAGATACATGTAGAGCAACCATTTTAATAAGAAAATAGTAAATATGGATGTTTTTACATTTCTTTTTGACTTTTTCCTTCCGAATTACTTGCCATCTTTTGATTTCTGTGATAACCAATAACTAGCTAGTTTCAAAGACTATAATCAAGGAAATTTTATAATCCCCCTACTTTTCCAGATCGGTCCAATTTCCCAGAAAATCCAATTTTTCCAGGCCTGGGGCAACCACGGGATATAAAAAATGAAATTCCATCTTCACGTTTTACACGGCAAATTATAGAATATGTTTCAAATTGCATGCAATTTTTAAATTGGATGCTAATTTTATTTCATAAAAAAGGAGTTGTATCTTAGCAAAAGCTTCAATTTATCAAACTTATTCCTCCAAAAAGCAAATAAAACATCTCTTAGCAACCTCTTATGTATAAAACCTACTGCGAAGTTATCCAAATATAGAAAACTTAAGCCATCTTAATTTCTGCAAGAATGGAACCACAATCCACCATTGTCCACATTAGTATTTTATAAATCAAACTTCCTGGTTGTAAAGAATTAAGGATTACAAGTGAAAGTGTGAACACTGAATAGCAATTGGAAATTTCTGAACACTATAAAGAACTTGACATAATGAGAAATGTGGATGATGATCATATATTGATCATACATGCAAAATATCGATGGATCCGAAACAATGTTTGTTCAAATTTATGTTGCTGTTCTGTGTAAGTTCCTGAGTTACCCTTTGTAACCTAAGACAAAATCAATGTTATTTTTAGAAGTATTTCCATGACAACCTATTTCACTATCAAAGCCCTAAGGAATTTCAACCAAAACGAACAATTAAGATGAAGTGACCCGAAGCTAATGTGTGCGATGTGGTTTATAAACAAATTAGGCATAACTTCGACTTTGGACACTGCCTTAATTACTAGAAAATAACTTAACGATCTGACGATTAACGGTCTTTATGAATTTGGACATCCATGTCTGGTAAAAAGCCAGAAAGTTGAAATTACCCTTGAAAAATTGCAATGTCTTAATTACATTATACGGGACGCTGAAGAAATACATGTACATGTCATCACAAAAAGGTGATTTTAAACCTCCCTCAATGGACCAAAAAATGTTAGTATATTGAGCGAAGTTTGTGGAAAAAATTTGTTACACTGTACATGCCATTCAAAAATAAGTAACTAAGGGTTGGCGTAAAATAACATTTTGTGACATCGTTAACAAAAATAATATTTTATAAGTATATGACAAAATAGTAATAACGAATTTATGAACAAATGTACATTTTTAAAAAATAAATAAACAATTATGATTAACATGACAGGGTAATGTGATCATTGACGTAAGTTTTTAAATGCTCTTATTTGTTTTCACTTCATCCGAAAAAGTTCATTATTATTATAGTCATCGTTATTATTCCAGGAATTGCAAAGAAATGCAATGGAAATGTGACGAATATCAAATACTGAGTATTTCAAGAAGAAATAAATTGAGGAGAATTACTGTTTGAAAGTTCAGCTAGGAAACTGTTTCTGGTATTAGAGGAGTGAGGGTCGATAATGAATTAAAGTGACGTGACTTTATCCATGTCTTCCATTTTATGAACTATCACGAGACTTTACGGTGAGCATAATAAATTTGACTAAAAATACTCTTTTGCTACTGTTAATGTATGCAATATAAGTTGTTAATGCATGCCATAATACGATAGAAACACGTACATTTTGAACTGCTGATAATAATAATTTTAGACTGACTTGTGAGTACTTACTGTGTTTACAGTGCGAGTCAAGAAAAATAAATTGGCTGAAAAAACTCATGTTCTGCAAACGTGATAATGGCATTGTAGCAAGTCATGAGGTTACTAAACCGTTATAATGTTAATTAGTCGCACAATGTGATGTTGGTTTACACATGTTTACACAAATAATGCACTAGTTTATGTGCTTGTTTTAATGTTTAGTAAAACTTGCCAACTCTCAAACTTTCGCAGTAGGGAATTATTCTGCATGACATTTTAAGCATGTTGGGCATTTAAAATGCTGTTACCAATTGCATGAATCAAAAATTGGAAACTTCGCAATTTTCTTCAATGATAAAAAATGTGCATAATGTCATGCAATTTCATGCTGATGTATTTGAGGTTTCACAAAGGGCATATTACTACAAAGTAACTCATGATTTCAGCGCCATCAAAATGAGTTTTTGAGCAATTCCCAAATTTCATATCACCCATACAGTTCTCCAGGCAACCATTGACCAGCTCCTTGAAATCGTCACATTTCCCAAAGTGAAATCCATTTCATATAAAATATTTCAAGCATGAGTCGATTTTCATAATGCAATTTAAACATATAACGTGAATACTGGATAAAACACGTGTTTACAACAAGTTATTTGGCATTTTGACTAGATTTCTCTGACTTATGGAGTAATTATCGCAGCATAACAACATTTTCAAAAACAATATTGTTTTTAAATTTGTCATCGCAACGAGATATGTCACAAATCTCAAATGTACTGAGTATTTTAATAGTTGTCACCAAGGGGGTCCTCCCTACAAACAATGTGTTTTATCTTACTGCAAGTCCTCTATGGAAAAAGATCAATATGAAACATACTGAATGATTATCATTCTTTGAAAAGTTGCTGATAAATTGGTGGCGTATTGTATGCATTTGGAGCAGGATATTATCTGTAGTTCCAGGATCAGCACAAAGGTAGGTTCCAACTTTATCATTTAATATCAGAATGCTTAATTAACACAGAGGAACATACTTTGATTCATGTAAAGAGTACTGAATTAGTATTTCAAATCTGTCCACACTCAAATGTAGCATTGATTTGCCAACATTACACCCATAACATGGGTTTACTTAGAGTGTGAAACAAGTATTCAACATTCTCTGCTTGTGTAGGCATAAAATTAGATGGTATAATTCTGGTCATATTTTCAATTTGTTCATTGGTACAAATTAGGAACAGGTGAGGTATATGGATGGATTAAAGTATACATGGATGTCTTTATTGACGATTAATTTACCATAGATAGGATCAGGAGTTTCAGATCATTATGCATTTACGTAGCACATGAATAAAAGTATGTTCCTATGTTATAATGTTAGCTTACTTGAAAAGGGTTCCAGTGACACAATTTTCAAAAGTGCACCCCAATAACATGAGGATTACGTGAAAAGTGAAGTAGAATTGGAATTCAATTAATTTGGCGTGCACGTGAACTCGCCTCAAAGACGAACCACTTACGTTATGTAAACATGTAACCATTCCTTTTAAAATCAATTCTTCGTCTGCAATCCCTGTGCATGGGGCTAAGGCACCATTGATTTATGGACTCTGCAGTAATTAGTTTTCTGGCATCAACACATAATCGTCATTTGGGGAAGTCAAATCAAAACCCATTTAATTCAATTTCAATTCAATGAGCGTAGTTCCCTCTCACTGAAACTTGACGCATATAAGGCCAATAATGTTGCTTTCTTAAATATCGATGTTACTACGTAAGACCGTATGGTCAATGTTGCACCAATTTGTTGAATATCTTACAAATATACATCATTTGGCACATGAATCCATTCGAATTGCAAGTCTGCAATGTCAAAGTTGTCAACCAACTCATTTTACTTTAAAAATTAACCGTTGAAAGATTGTCACCATCTTCGAGGAGGTGGATGGGAGATAAAACCAAATGATAATAAAATGATGGCAGACGTCAGGGTCGGGACGTCATCTTTGGCTTATTGGTTAAAATCAATTATTTAATTTTGATAATTTTTTTGTCAATTCTTTCAAAAAGTTCGAAAGTTTTTTTTGCCAAACAATCACGTCATCTTCAAGGGAAGGGGGGGTCTCCGTAAGAAGACTTAGGGGCCAAAATATAAAAACGATACAAGTGAATGTGAACGTCCCTTAACGGACGTTGAGAATATTTCTAATCGGCTTACAACTGCACATGGCAAACCAAAAAATCTGCGACACCATCTATAGTCGTTCTCATTCAAGTTGGGAAAGGAGGACAGTCAATCAAATCGAATAGTTATCCTGGGCCTTTCAGTTGGTAAAATGTAAAATTGCTGCCATACCCACCGAAGTGGACGAAGTGAAGGGAGCTCTCCCTGGGATAGAAAGCACGGATTGACGCGACTAATGCTTCATTCACACATGCAATTTTTGCCCATGTACGGAGGGCATTTTTTTTCATTTTATGTAGGTAAACCTTGGGCAAAGTTGGGCAAAAACCTCCATAAGAAGAAAAAATTATCTCCGTA
>JAQFYZ010004695.1:0-10624 GCA_034695085.1 Cylindroiulus punctatus | reverse complement strand
TAAACATGTAAAAAATTATTTTTTGGGTATTTTTTAGGATGGAATTTATTTTTCAATTTTATTTTGTTGAAAAAACTGTTATTTTCCCTGATTGTACAGCAAAAAACGTAGTTTTCCCTGACTCCCCCTGACCATTTTGCTCTTCCCTGACATTCCCTGACTTTCCAGGTGCGTATGAACCCTGTCTTAATGTTTACAAAAAAAATCTTTTAATACGTTGATCAGGAATGCAGAAATTGCGGTACGCAATTTTGTGCAGGGTGTCCCCAAAGTCACAACGCACTTTCGATGGGTGTGTCAAAAGTGTGAAACCGCGAAAAAGCATTTGTAAAACACTGGCGATTTCGGAAGTGAAACGGACGAGTGGGTCCGCCGGGGGACCCATCGATTTCCCTTTCAGGGTCGTTTCCCAAAATCCCTTCGCCCCCCATCCAGCGCCACCCAAATGAGATGAAGTTTGGGCGAAATTGGATCGGAAAAGGCAATAGCGGCAGCGGGGAAAAAATTGGCAATTGTTGATGGCCGATGCATTATTTTATCGCCAAATCGTGAATATGCATGCCCGATTTTATGGCTAATGGGATGTATAAATAGTGCGGGCTGAAGATGTTTTCGCCGACATGAAGATTTTTATATTTGATGGCAAATCCGGATGATGAGATGGCGCACCACCGGATTTATATCGTCAATAATATCGCGCACTCCGTGCCCCAGTGCGAATAATAACGGCCGATTTCGGGTGTCCGCCCCAATGTCTTTGCCACAAAAAGCGCCATTAAACGACACCCATTTACGTTTGCTCAAAAACAAAAAAAAAACTTAGGCTTACCGTTGATTTTATGTCGTGCGAGTGCTTCGTAGGCAAAATCAGAAAAACTTTTTGGGACATAAAATTACCTCGAGTGGGGACACCTTTGTACTGCGGCCGATATCGACCCCATAACGGTTTCACGCTTAAAAACCCTGTTTTGTTTTTGACCACACACAACAATTTTTGTCCGAAAATTTTGGCACGTCCACAAAGGCGACCCGAAAACGGCGCCCGTAATGACTTAATGTGGCGGCGCGTATTGTTTGCGTTTTTCAGTAAAACAAAACGTTTTTTGGGAACTAATTCGAATGTGTCCAATCGCCCAAATCGGAGAAGAAATAACACGCCATGACCGATTTTGCGACATAAATAGCAGGGGCCTTAAAACAATAGCAGCGAAATTTGCAACCCCAAAATTGCACAAATGTGAAACCATCATAATGTCCATCATACATATTTTTAAATTAATATTACATCATACATATTTTTGAATTAATATTCCGTCATTAAAATTCAGAAATTATCTCTTCAGAAATTGCTGTAACACTGATTGGTGATTTGCTCACATGATAACAGTGGCCATCTTGAAAGTTTTCGTATTTACTGTATGTAGTATGTACATATTTACCTAGCATACGTAATCGTATGTTCGCATGTGCTTTTCGGTTGTAAAATGGTTCGTATGTGCATACCATTTTAGATTCTAGAATTTCCGGCCGCCGGCTAGAAATACAGGTAACAACAAACTAGGCCGTTCTTCCTTTACAAAATTTGTTACTTGTAACTAAACCAGTTTTAATTACATTTTTGCAACGAGGGTAGGACTTTATGATCACCCTGTACATTTCGGATAATTTTTTGGATACTTGCAAGTATGCCCCGAGAGGTATGGTGGGCATACCTCTGGAAAGCATAATGGAACCCGACAAGTCTTGAAACATGAAACAAAGGAATCTAATATGTATGCGAGTCTTTGGACTAAAAACCCTTTCCTAAAGTCTACATCCTACCGGATTGCCAGCGATGACGCAGGCTACTGAAGGTGCGGCGGTGCTTGTGGATATCGTCTGCATGTGAGCAGGTCGACATCCCACCCGAATCGACTTGTAACACGGACCAAGGAGTCTAACATGTATGCGAGTCTTTGGACTGAAAACCCCCTTCCTAAAGTCTACATCCTACTGCATTACCGAGTCACTGACAGCGATGACGCAGACTACTGAAGGTGCATCGGGACTATAGTCGTCCCAAATAACGAGCGGAAATTTTAACAGCCAATTACAGAGAAATGCTTTATCGATACATTCGTCCTGGCGATTCAGAACCAACAGTAGTTGGAGAAAGGAAAATGGCTGCCAGAACGATGAACGAAGCATGAGCTTAAGCATGCTTCGTTCGGGGGTCCTACATCGGAGTCCTACAGAGGGCTCACGAACGAGCCAATAAGCCTCATGTGCGACCCTGGGCCAGCCACTGCGGGGCTGACCTCTTATTGGCTAAAGCGCTTTCTGGCAGCGGGCACCAGCTTTGGCTCCTCCCTCTCACGAACCTCCACTCAGTGGCGCTGTTTGCGGCGACCTGGATAAATGAATCGCAAACAGGAAATGGCATCCTATTGGTCTGAACGACGCCATTTTTTCCGCTCGTTATTTGGGACGACTATTTGGGACGTATGGTTCACGTCCCACCCCATTCGACTTGAAACACGGACCAAGGAGTCTAACATGTATGCGAGTCTTTAGGCTTAAAACCACTTCCCTAAAGTCTACATCTTACTGGCTTACCGAGTCAATGACAATGATGGCGCAGGCTCCCGAAGGGCCATTGGGGGTTAGCAGATATAGTCTTCTTCCAAGGAGAGCAAATTTCTAGCGGATTCGAGGCTTCGCAGCCGAGGAGCCACAAGTGGTCTCCCGGCGGCACCAGCCAGGAGATAGCGTCGAAGAGAGTTATTTATAGGCACTCGAGGGTGGGTGACTTACCGTTGAGCATTCTGAGCGTGTCCGATGACGTGTTCTTCAGCGCCTCTTCGTACTGGATGCGCCTCTTCATTTCCTGCTCCAGCTGCTCCTGGAGTCTCCGGCGAGCCTTCTTCTCCTTTTTGAGTCGCTTCTGGTACAGCACTGGAAATACAGAAATTGAAAAATCAGCTATGGTTCACTGTCTACATTGCTACATGTTTCTTGCTATACTGGTTCCAATGGACCTTACGGGGAATTACTTTTGTGTGAACTGAGCCTAGTATGTTTAAATATACCCTGCTCCAAGTACATTCTTTTTCTGTTCCAACTCCACTTCAATAGTAGAGTTGATATTGAGTACAATGCCAAGTGTTCAAAATTAGAAATTGGCTAGGCAACATGGTTCTACATGAAATGCTTTCTGTCTGTCTACTTGTAATTTCCGTCTTATTTTGGAGGTATTTTTTCTTAATTTTATCTTAGGCAAAAAATTGAAGAAAATATGATGTTTTACTTTAGACCAATCATTTCGTAGCAGTGAAAATATTAAGAAAATTAGGGCGGAGCTACAGCCAGTGTTGCCCGATGATACTGTATGAATTTACCCTCAAATTACTTCTTTAGCAGAGTTGATATTGAGTACACTGCCAAGTGTTGAAAATTAGAAATTGACTAGGCAACATGGTGCTACAAGAATGCTTTTTGTCCACTTGTAATTTCCGTCTTATTTTGGAGGTAATTCCTCTTAATATTATCTTAGGCAGAAAATTAAAGAAAATAGAATGTTTTACTTTAGACCAATCATATCGCAGTATTAAAAATATTAAAAAACTAGGGCGGAGCCACAGCCAGTGTGTTGCCAGATACCGCATGAATTTACTGGGGATTTTCCGGCGGCGCTTCTGCCAACAGACATCCTGTCCTGCACTTTCTCCCCCCTTGGTGGCGCTGCTCATACTTAAGAAAATTAAGAGATTGGCGTGTAAGTAGGGTGGGAAAATAAGGAAAGCCTACTTAAGACCAAAATTAAGTCAAAAAATTACAAGTGGGCAGGCAGCATCAGCTGGATAGCTAGCAATGATTGCCTGCCGTTGAGTTTATGATGTAAAAATCAAACACAGCCAGTTCAATTCAATTTCAGCAAAACGTTTCGATGAGCGAACATCTTCCTCAGGTGCTTTGCAATAGGAGTTACAAAGGAGTTGCAAAGCACCTGAGGAAGATGTTCGCTCATCGAAACGTTGTGCTGAAATTGAATTGAACTGGCTGTTTTTGATTTTTACATCATATACGATATTCCCAGCCACAGAATTTGATGGGAAAAATTGATCTGCCGTTGAGTTGGGATACATAGTCGGTGCACATCTGGAGCAGGGAACATACTGGACTATACCCAAACGCAAAGCTGTTGCAAACTGGAAACATTCGATTACAGTCGCACTATATGGCGTAACGGGATCAGAAAGTTGCATCTTTTTTTAAAAAAAATTCCGGGATTTCTGCGGGCCAAAGCCCTATCCTGTTAAATCGAGCGCTTTGCCCACCTTGGCCGCTAAGCTAATTGAAATTTATTAAATTGGAAGAGTGCATGGCCATAAAGCAGGTTGAAATTGAGCCATTGGCGGTTATCACTTCCAAGAAGAGCGCCACGCGCGTTTGGCACTTTCTGGAAAGTCGGTCCATTTCCCCCTTCTAATAACTAATACAATCCGATCAATTTGGCCACGCAATCGGATAAAAAAGCCGCTTCTCCGGCCGTTATTGTTATTGTTGTTGCGCTCCTAATGCAACTGCCAAATAAGGCATTCATATTTCACCGTGAAATGTTCAATTTGCGCTTCAAACGTCACTTTGCATGCACTTAAGTGCGCGCGTATCTTAGCAGTCAAAAGATGCTCCCAACAACGAATAAGTGCAGCTCCATCCATAAACAGATGCCCTTCTGTTTAGCGCACAGACGAAGGGGCCGTAAAACGAACCGATTCAATTAGCATTGATTCGAGACGTGACGTCATTCGGACATGACGTTTCAAGTGCTGCAACTTTGTCCAGGGAGTGATGGACATTGGTATTGGTGCGATGCTGAAGAGATGGAAGAGCTGAACAAAACCGATCAATATGTCGAATTTATTTATTTTATTTCCAAAATGCTAATTTAGGGGTCCCCCAGAAATTCAATTTTCAACTTTCATGACTTTTCCCTGACATGTCCAGGTTTAAAAAAAATGTCCATGGCCAATCAATGTAAAAATCAATGTAAAAAATGTTTTACATATGTATAAAAATGTATACATACATGTATATTGTTCATTATTTATAAACAGGGAGTTAGGGCAAATTTCAAAAGGAACCAGCAATGGAGAACATATTTAAATAAAAATAAGCATGGTAAAAAGCTTCACATTTAGATTAGTTTGTTCTAATTTAAATTTTTTATTATTGATCTCATCCACAGAAATGCATGCTTCAATTGATAGCTTGAGCTCAATTGAGTTCAACTTGACTTTGTTTCAAGAAATTTGTTAAATTTCACTGATTTTTATAAAATAAATCAATCATCCCTGACTTTTCCCCGATTTTTCCAGGATTTCCAGATCTAGGGGAACCCTGTTATTTTCTCTCTCATCATAGGGGGTCATATCATGACGAATGGTGGCAAATGAAGTCACTGCAGATGAGGGGGGTGCAAGCCCCCCCCCCTCTTCAAAAATGAACTTTTGTCCGACTATAATATTTTGGAATTTTAAAAATGTTGGAATTTTTGGAAAAATTTTGGTGCTATTCTTGAGAAAAAGTTTGCTTAATTCGAATTCTTGATCATTGACTATGTCATGACCTAGAGGGTGGAGGCCTGGAAATTAAGACAGTGTGACCACATAATAGTTCAACGTCCCTAGGAGTTTGGTTCCAGGTTCAACTTTTTTAAAACAAAAGTTTGGGCTACAACATTTATTATTTGCCAAGCGTTTTACAAAAAATATCGTCCACAACTGTTTTTGTAACGTACTGATGCGTGAATAAAAACGCCATTTGTGACCTAATTTTGAGAAAAATTTTGTGCTGTCAATGATCAAGTCTTCACTAGGGGAAAAGTGTGATGAGGTAACACCTGAACGTTCCCTAGCAATTTATCTGATTGTAACATCAACAACGACATAAGATGTCATTGCGACGCAGTTCATAACATTCCATACCAGGACGTTACCTAATTCAGTTTCATCTTGAAAATCAGCTAGAAATCGAATTTTCTGATCGAAGGCCCGCATTCCAAACGCTGTCAAATTGACTTAAAATGTCAATTTCACGATTCGCGTGCAAGGTTTGGAGTTTTCATCATCGTGTATACATTCATTTAGCAAACACAAAGAGAAAGACGAGGAATATAATACAATAAATAGTACAGGGGGTGCTGGTCCCTCGTCCACCCCTTCCACCCCCTCCATTTGCGCGTCAATAAAACTAAATAATGGCAGCAACGGGGATGAGTCACTGTTAATTAAGTGAATTAATAGCCCCGAGCATTAAAAGCAAATGAAAGTGGACATCTGATATTTCCATTCTCAAAATCAGAAAAATTCAACATAGGGAGCAGAAGCTTGCGCAGTGAACTCTGTAGGTACATGATATCATATATGCAGCAACATTTTTCCATTTTTTTCTATTTAATAAATGCACAGATGCGAGCAACCCTCATATACCTTGTCGACAACCCCTTCAGGCTGAAGTAGAGGGATAGCATCAAAAATTGAAAGTAACAATTTCATGCAATTATGAAATTCTTTCAAACACTTAATGGTTTCTTGTCAATTATGTTCGAAATGCCAAAATGTTCATGGATGAGAATTGCTTAAACTTATCAAGTTTACATGTATATCTGAACTAAACTGGCAGGTGGTGGGTCGGTGGCAGTGATGGGTATAGTTAACTAATTTTTTAAACTAAATTTTAGTCGGATTGAACAACTAAGAGAAAAAATTAGTTGAAATGCCAGCTAATTAGTTTATTCGAAGTTGACTGACAACTGAGAACTAATGTTTATGAATGCCATTTAAAACACAGCGAAAAAAGGTTTGCAGTAACAATTCAATTGATTTGAATAGGAAAGGTTGTTGATTTAATAGGTTCCACTTCTCATGCAATTAATTTCAGTTGTCAATCAGCAAGTTCGAATAAACTAATTACTTGATAGCTGTCATTGCAACTAATTTGTCTTCTAAAGTCGATTAGCTTCAAACATTTGTTGTGTGTTAGTGACAATAACTATAGCTCAGTGCTTGTTAGCTGGCACTACCATACTCTAATTTGTTGGTTTTGCAACATATTTTTTGCCCAACACTGGTCGGTGTGCCATACATGTAGATTTACGGTGTCCACTTGTAATTATTGTCTAATTTTAGACTAAATTTTTTCTTAGTTGTCTCTAGAGGCAAAAATTACAGACAATTAGGGGAAATTACGACTTTGGACCAAACATATCGCAACATTAAAATTATTAAGAAAATTAGGGCGGAGCTACAGCCAGTGTTGCCAGATACTGCATGAATTTACTGGGGATTTTCCGGCGGCGCTTCAGCCAATAGACATCTTTTTCTGCACTTTCTTCCCTCTGGTGGCGCTGATAAGTGATCATACTTAAGAAAATTACGAGATTGGCATGTGGGTAGGGTCGGAAAATTAAGAAAGCAAACGCAAGACCAAAATTTAGCCAAAAAATTACAAGTGGACAGGAAGCATTAGCAAAATTGGCGCTGTGAAGGGCCAAATACGACACCAAGCCTGTTGAGTAGCACAAAATGTGCATCTTCGATTTGGAAGAGAGAAAAAATCAGGTATGATTTGAATTCATGGGAAGTGATGTTCGAAATTTTCACCACCTTTACGGTTTTAGGGCCACCTTAAGCAGTGCAAATAGGGCCGTTGTCGTTACTGGCACGTAAAATACAACACCATCTGTAGCCATCTAGCAGTTTTCCTTTTGTCTTTTTACTGATCATTTCACGAGCATTTACAAATGGGAAGAATTGAAGAGCCGGATTTGATAGCCCCAAGGGGATTATGGGTAAGCCGAAGAAGCGGAATAAAGAGCCGAAGAAAAACAAAACGATACGAGCTACCTGGGCACAACTAGTTCTCGCTTTTGTTGCAAACTTGAGTCCATAAAAACGCTTTGTCGCTTCAATCTCCGCGCATCACTTTGTACGCCATTTATTTTATTGCGATAAGTAATGGCGCCCGTAAACACGTGACCCGGAAGCGGAACGAGGGTCCCAGAAAGAGGCCACGCCCACATCCCAAGTCGAATGGCAAAGCAACGATGTTGAGAGATTACCAAGAAATTTTGAGAAATACCTATAATTGTGCTATTGATTGTGTTGACAATAGACATCTCTTCCTACACTTTCTTCCCTCTTGGTGGCGCTGATCATACGTAAGAAAATTACGAGATTGGCATGTGGGTAGTGTCGGAAAATTAGGAAAGCAAACGTAAGACCAAAATCTAGCCAAAAAATTACAAGTGGACAGGAAGCATCCATACATTTCATGACTTCTCAAATGCAAACCTTTCATGAATCAATTCCCGTTATATAACGTGGGTGTTCAAGTATGATATCATCACGCTACTGTCGTCATTATTTGCGAACATCCCTCCAAGTAATGACATTACCGACATTACAAAGTTTTACTTCAATATTTGTACGTGCATCAGAATTACAAGTTAGACATAGTTGATCAGGGCAATTTGAATTTTTTGGTTTTGTCCTGAAAATTGAGTCAATTCAAATCACTGGTTTAGAATGCAAAAATTATACCTATCCAACTGTAACTATCAAACTTTGTCGTTTCAAAATTTCAATGATGTTATTTTTTATGCTAACCAAATCTAAACTTAAACTGAACTTATAACGAATCATTTCTTTAATTTACCTTCCCCTAATAGTCAGGCAATCACTAACGTCTCGTAGACTGGTAGTGATTGCGACTTAGAATATTTTAATTTACACATTGATTTCATAATTACCTTAACTATTTAGTAAAACCACCTTAAAATATCACAACACAAAATTCTAATTATAAAATATTACAACAACGGAAAATATTATTCCTGCGATCATTTTAATCATCACCCTGCCGTGTTTCCCCGAATATAAGACCGGGTTTTACATTCATTTGTGCTTCAAATTGAGCACTAGGTCTTATTTTCGGGGTAGGTCTTATATTTGGATTATTTTTGAAAAATCCTAATAGGTCTTATTTTCGGGGTAGGTATTCATTGGGGAGGCGTCAGCTGATAAAACTGGAGCATTAGCTTTTTCAATTGTTTTTTATGTAAATTTGATGATTTCAAATGTTGGGTCTGCCCCTGTACATTGGCAAACCATGCATGCTTTCATGCTGGCAGTGATTGCTCGCATACAGGGGTAGAATTACATTTCAAAATACACATTTTTACACGGGTTTCAAATGCCCAGGTTCAATTCCAATCAACTCAGTTCACCCAACCTCAGGAAGCGAACACCAGGTAAATGATCCCAGTTCATTTCAATTCCACCAAGATGCAACCTAGCGGTGGGGGGTTACAACAGACTCGCTTCCAAATCCCATTTAGCGATTCCTATTCGAGAAGTTGCAATTTCCGTCATATGTTTTCATAGACGACATCTGGCTGCCGATCTGAACTAGGTCTTATTTTCGGGGTAGGTCTTATATTGGGATTATTTTTGAAAAATCCTGATAGGTCTTATTTTCGGGGTAGGTATTCATTATGGAGGCATCAGCTAAGTGATACAACTGGAGCAAAGTTTTCAAATTTTTTACGTAAATTTGATGATTTCAAATTTTAGGCCCTGCCCCTGTACATTGGCAAACCATGCATGCGTTCATGCTGGCAGTGATTGCTCGCATACAGGGGTAGAATTACATTTCAAAATACACATTTTTACACGGATTTCAAATGCCCAGGTACAATTCCATTCAATTCAATTCACCCAACTATCAGTAAGCGAACACCAGGTAAATGATCGCAGTTCATTTCAATTCCACCAAGATGCAACCTAGCGGTGGGGGGTGGGGGGTTACAACAGACTCGCTTCCAAATCCCATTTAGCGATTCATATTCGAGAAGTTGCGCAATTTGATTGCGTTATTCTTATTGTTCCCGTCCCGCCCCGCATCGGGGACTCCGGCAATTCCAATTTCCCCAAATTCCATTACCGCCAGCCCCAGAAAGGCATCGCGCCTAATGGATTTTTAAAGGGTTTTTGCATTCGCCTCTCGCAGCGACTCGTAAAAAAATAAAAAGCTGAAGGCAAAGCAGTATCGCTTACCGCCCGCGTATTTGTTTCACCCCCGACCTGGCCCACCCCCGCTGAAAGGTAGTTTTCAACATCTCCCAAATTCGATTTCCACCTATTCGGTTTCCCGGGATGGAGCCGGGAAATTTAACCCGTTTTGCCACGCTCCTTCCCGCTTTTCGATTAAGTGGATGGCGCGTGTAATTTCCATACGATTTGCGATTGAAGAAACACTCCGAAAACTGATTTGGAGGTGGAAAACGGAGATTTAGGCAAATCAAATGAGCTCCGAAAAGAAGCGTTTATCTAGCGGGTTATCGATGCTCAACGCGGATCAACCTCCGATAACTCGCGGCAACGGTGGCCCAGAATGCATCGGTTTCAAACAACATTTTTATCTCATTTTTGATTCTGTCTCATAATTTTGGTCTCGTTTGGGGTTTTTTCTTCTTAATTTTCCCTTAGCGGAAACAAATTATAGAAAATCAGGATTACGAGTACAGCTCTGTTCTACTTTATAATGACACTGCTCAAAAAGGCGTGTTTTGCAATAATACATG